>SNQJ01S0035794.1:115222-125715 GCA_010110895.2 Picea sitchensis | reverse complement strand
TTGTTTCTGCATTTTATGTTGATGAATATATGAATTTCAAAGTCTTTGGATTTCAAAGTGTGTGAATTTTATGTGTATTAATCCCTTGATTTTTTTCTAAAGTGATTATAAATACTTGCGTTACGCATTAATGAATATTTTATGGTGGAAAAGATTGCTAAGTGCTAAATACATAAGCAATTAATGGTTCTCAAGTAGCATTTCTTGCTAATCAACCATGTATCTCAACATCATCGATGGATCATTCCTTCTGAATTATTTGCATGAATTTTGTGGATATCCATATTCTAACTCACAACCAATAATATGGACTACCTCTTGAATTATCTCCATCTAAATCCAATGACAATCCACCCTAATATACTGGTCACGTTAAAATATTGTGACCTAAAAAATGGCATATTACAATATTGTATTATATAAATAAATTTTCTCATTTATCTTCTTTATATTTGTAAATCACTTAACAATCTCAGCTCAATGTTATGTCCAATTAACCTCCATAACTAGTACTAGAATTACTCAATTATGAAGATGGCATAAGCTAAAATTCAATTATGCAAGTCCACAACATTTGGACAACCCAAACACTTCATATATATTTAGAATATAAAGTATATGCACCTACCAATATATTATCATGGGTTGTTACAAGTTGGGCTCTTCAAACCCTGGCCTTCCCTTGACATTCCTTTGAGAAGCCTAGTTGTTAGTTTCTTAGTTGATTCAATCCATAATTTGACCATTTTCTAGGGCACACACATTATTCCCCTCTTTCTATGCATGACATATAAAAAATCATTTGATTTATGTGTAACCCTTCATAAATGCCAAAAAGAATAGTCAATGACTCATTAATGCACTCATGGTTGTTTCAGTTGTGTAATGCGTATATGTAAATTTTGTTAAACCCATCAATTATTAATAGCATTTATTCATTCCTCCATGATGTCCACTAAACTTATTGATTTTGATCAATACAATGACAGATTTCACATGGAAACTATATCTTAGAATGGGTATAATTTTCCACCTACAAATAAAGGTTTTGTGGTTACATTTCATGACACACCATAGAAAGTAATGCTATGCTACCAAAATTCCTCTAGGGAGACTTGAAACCATTATTCTTTTCTCTTCACCATCTATGATATTTTATTGCACATTCCTACCCAATTTTTTGGTTAGAGCACGCAAGGAGACAACAAACCCTCCCAAACCCAATCCCACAAACCTATTCATGCCATGCCATTTTCATGCCTTGCCAAGCCATGCCATTGCCATGCCATTTCCATGCATTGCCACGAATTTCCATGCCATGCCATGCCATTGCCATTCCTTGCAATTGCATCCCATTTTCATTCCATTGTCATGCCTTGCCATTTCCATGCCATGTCATTTCCATTCCATTTCCATGCCTTGCCATGTCATTCCATTTCCATGCCATTTCCATGCATTTTCATGCCATGCCATTGCCATGCCAATTTTGTTCCTTGACAAGCCATGCCAAGGCATGCCATTTCCATGCCAATTATGTGCCTTGCCAAGCTATGTCATGGCATGCCATTTCCATGTCATTTCCATGACATGTCCATGTCATGCCTTTCCAAGCCATGTCATGCCATGCAATTGTCATGTAGCTTCCCATTTTAACGTATACACCAATAAACATAGCTCTTCATAACATTATGCAAGGAAAAAGTCAAATCAAAGTGTGGATTGCAATGAAACAAGAATAACAAAAAAATAAACCTTTCTCATCCCAAGAAATAAAAAACATTTTTTCTAGGGAGATATAACTTAAAATTATATCCCAAAGTTCATTTCCATCCAATGAAGTGTTTATGACTTTTTAAGAGTAGGTGAAAAAGTTTGCATGCCTTGCCTTGCCTTGAATTTCCATTCCATGCCATGCCATACCATTTCATGCCTTGTCTTGCCATGTCATTGCATTCCTTTCCTTTCCATGCCATGCCTTACCTTTCCATGCCTTGACATGACATGCCATTCCATGCCTTGCCTTGCCTTGGCATGCCATGTCATGCCTTTCCTTTCCATTGCATGCCTTGCCTTGCCATGCCATGGAATGCATTGCCTTTCCATGACATGCCATTCCATGCCATTTCCATGCCTTTCCATGCCATTCATTTCCATGCATTGCCAAGCCATTTCATGCCATGCCATTTCCACGTCATTGCCATGACTTTCCATGCCATGCCATTTCCATGTCTTTCCTTGCCATTTCATGTCATACCTTGCCATGCCATGCCATGCCATACCTTGCCTTTCCATTCCATGCCATTTACACACCATTTATGTTCCTTTCCATGCCATTTCCATGCCTTTCTAAGCCATGCCATTGCCATGTCTTTTCATGCCTTTCCTTTCCATGCCATTCCATGCCATGCCTTGCCTTTTCATGTCATGCATTTCCTTGTCATTTCATGCCTTTCCTTGTCATGCCATGTCTTTCCATACCATGCCATGGCATGCCTTTCCTTGCCATGACATGCCATGCCATTTCGTTTCCATGCCATTTCCATGCCTTCCCATGCCATGCCATTTCCATGCCATTGCCATGCCTTGCCAAGCCATGCCATGCCATGTCATTTCCATGCCTTTTCATGCCATTTAATTGCATCCCATTTCCATGCCATTGCCATTACATCCCATTTTCATGTCATTCCATTGCCATGCCTCACCAAGCCAATAAATGATATTAACTAAGTTACAACATGAAAAATATAACAACCCTTAAAACAAGTAATCATTAAATGAAAGGGGGCTGAAAATGCAATCCTACACTAGGGTTTAGATAACAAATGCTTTCTGAAATGCAAGATGGCACATAACAACCCTAGAATATTCAATACATCAATCCCTAAAGGGATGAAAAATATGACAAAAATGTAATAAAAGGTGTCAAAGTGTATTCTAAGGTTGAAATGTGACAACTAAACCCTATACGTCAAGCTAAAAAGGATAGAAATCAAGGGTGTGTCCTAATCTAACCACGAAATTGAGGGTTTCAAGACAAGGTTAATTCAAGAAGAATACAATATAACATGTAATATGAACACTTTGATAAAAAAATCATTTAATAAATTCAAGAAATAACCATCCACAAAACTTGAAATAATGACCTAGACCTAGACCTTGCCTTACCTTGTCTTGCCTTGCAAACCCATGCCTTGCCTTTCCATGCCATGCCTTGCCTTGCCATGCCATGTCATTCATTTCCTTTCCATGTTTTTCATTTCCTTGCCTTACCTTTCCACACCATTTCCATGCCTTTCCATGCCATGCCATTGTCATGCCTTTCCAATCCATGTCATTGCCATGTCATTACATCCCATTTCCATGCCATTGTCATTGCATCCCATTACATCCCATTTTCATGTCATGTCATTGTCATGCCTCTCCAAGCCAATAAATGATATTAACTAAGTTACAACATGACAAATATAACATCCCTTAAAAAAAGTAATCATTAAATGAAAGGGGGCTGAAAATGCAAACCTAAACTAGGGTTTAGATAACATATGCTCGTTGAAATGCAAGATGGCACATAACAACCCTAGAATATTCAAGACATCAAGCCCTAAATGGATGAAAAATATGACAGAAATATGATAAAAGGTGTCAAGGTGTATTCTAAGGGTGAAAGATGACAACTAAACCCTAGACGTCAAGCTAACAAGGATGGAAATCAAGGGTAAGTCCTAATCTAACCACGAAATTGAGGGTTTCAAGAAAAGTTTAATTCAAGAAGAATACAAGATAACATGCAATATGACCACTTTCATAAAACATTTATTTAATACATTCAAGCAACAACCATCCACAAAACTTGAAATAATTACCTAGACCTAGACCTTGCCTTGCCAAGTTGTGCCTTGCCTTGCCTTCGCTTGCCATGACATGCCATGTCATGCCTTGTATTTCATTTCATTTCCATGCCATTTCCTTACCTTTCCTTTCCATGCCATGCCAATGCCATTGCCATGTTGTTTCCATGCCATGCCTTGCCTAGTCATGCCATGTCATTGTCATGCAAAGTCAATAAATAATATTAACTAAGTTCAAACAAGTCAATGGGAAGTCCCAAACACCACAAATCTATAAGAGAACTATAGTTGTTATAAAACTTGTGATTAAGATGTTTAACTTCAACAATATGACAAGTTACAATAGGACAATTATAACAGCCTTTAAAACAAGTTATCATGCAATGAAAGGGGGTTAAAAATGCAAGCCTAAACTAGGGTTTAGATAACAAATGCTTGTTGAAATGGAAGATGGCACATAATAGCCCTAGAATATTCAAGACATCAAGCCCTAAAGGGATGAAAATTATGATAGAAATGTAATAAAAGGTGTCAAGGTGTATTCTAAGGGTGAAAGATGACATTTAAACCCTAGATGTCAAGCTAACAAGGCTGGAAATTGAGGGTAAGTCCTAATATAACCACAAAATTAAGGGTTTCAAGACAAGGTTAATTCAAGAATAATACAATATAACATGAAATATCACCACTCTGATAAAACATGTATTTAATACATTCAAGAAATAACCATCAACGACTTAGAAAGAGCACTTACTAGGTAAATCAATGACCTACACATTGCCTTGTCTTGCCTTTCCAATCCATGTGTTTCCTTTCCATGCCATGCCATGCCATGCCTTGCCTTGTATTCACTTGCCATGCCATGCCATGTCACACCTTTTCTTGTATTGCTTTGCCATGCCATTCCATGTCACGCCTTTTCTTGTATTTCTTTGCCATGCCATGCTTTGCCTTGCCTTCCCATGCCTTGCGATGATATGTCTTGCCATGCCATGCCTTACCTTGCCATGTCTTTCCTTTCCATTCCATGCCATTCTTTGTCATGCCATGCCTTGCCTTGCCATGTATTGCCTTGCCATTATTGATGTTTTGGTAGCCGCGGGAGGTATTTTCCTCCTGGACAAATTTTCTTAAAGAAGAATAAGATTCCGAGAAGTCAAAGGAATACCATTGAACAATTGAAGAACACTCTAAAAAAGAATAAAGTGAAATAGAAGACCACATAAGAGTAGTCGGACCACAGGAAATAATAATAAAGTGGAAATATAATTTCTAGGAAGAGAAGTTGGACCACAAAAATAATAAAGACCCAGAATAAGAAGTCAGCCCTAGACAGGCGCCCAGATTAGCATAAATACAAATCTAGGTCAGTTCATTTGTACAACCACAGAGTTCTCCTTCTGTAGTGCGCACTAGGCAGTTGCAGATGCAATTTCGCTATTTCTGATTTCTAGTTCTCTTGGAGAGTGCACCCCACTAGGGGAAGGATATTATTGGTGGTTTTTGGTGATCTCTATTGTGCACTACTTCTAGAAGTGTTGCACTAAGGTTGTGTGGTGATCCCCAATTGCTTCGTTCTAGTTACAGCAGCAGTTTAAGTCACAATTACCAGTTGTGCCAGTTCTGTGGTGACTCGGTTGTCTGCCCTCGCTAGGGTTTGACAAGAAGAAGAGATAAGTATTTTTTATTAGGGTTCTTCATTGTTGGTTTTCTCTTGTGATTAGAGCTTGTTCATGGTTGTATTGGAATATTCTCTCTAAGAAACGTTGGATGGGTTTTTCCCTGAGTTTGGGGTTTTCCCAAGATAAATCTTTGTGTCCTCTTGTGCTTATATATTTCAGTATATGATTATTCAATGGTAAAAGAAGATAAAATTCTATGATAAATCTAATGTTAAAAAAACTAATGAAAATATAGCATGGTATCAGAGCAGGTTTCCTTCAGAATAGTCTAACCACTGGAAGGAAGATCGTGAGATTTGCCACATTGTTGAGATTTGTCGTTGCACATGCAATTTTCCGCTACACAGTTTTCTTTGTCAAGCTCATTGAGCACTTGTTATAAACTCTATTGGTACAAAATCCGCCACTGATCAACTGGCCCTACTCTAGCGCACCTATTTCACTTCTCAGATTGACTTTCCATCAAAATTGAATTTTTAGGGTTTTAAGATTGTTGACATTTTCCTGGCCATTGAACCTTTTGATTCAAATATATAACTTTTTCTTATTGATGTGATGTCTCAGATTAGAAGACAAAGTTGGATGGGTTCTTGTATATAAGAAGCTGGTGTTTGCAGGATACGTACACTTGGAAAAAGGACATTTTTCCAAGCAGTGATAGTAGATCTAAAGGTATCTTAGATCTAGTGCACTCAGAGGAAGCCCAAGAGTTGGATGTAGTAGTAACAATGTCTCCTATAATATAGAACAACTCAAATGAGAATATCAACAACTAGACTTTGAGTTTGCACATCATGTTTGATATTTTATATTGTTGCATCCTAAGTAAGTGTTGTAACTAGAATAACAGTCTTTAGAAGTTTTGTTACTACTATTGCTATCAAATATTTAGTAACACTTGAATATTGTTGGTATTATGATCATTAAGTAAAAGCTCATTGTTCAGTATTAGTGATGCACTTGTTTACAATATAAATTGATCTCCTCTAGGAGATGTTGTTTTTGTTTATTGTTCCAGGTAGGTTACCATGGAGGAATGATTGGTCACAATACTAGAAGAGTGTTGAAGAGTCTTATTCTTATTTTTTGTTATTGCATTTTTTGTTTTGGCTCTTGTTCTAGGCAGGACACAAATGATAGCTCTGAGAAGGAGCTACTATGAATACTTTTCTCATTATTGTTTTTATTATTGTTCTTATTATAAGAGTATTATTCTTGTTTATTGTTTTTCCCTTGTTGTTTGTCTTATTCTGGGTAGGTCACGGGTGATAGCTCTGAGAGGGAGCTATAATGATGGTTGAAGAATGCAACATATTAGATGATATCTAGCTGAGACATGGAGCAAATTGTCCAGACATAGAGCTGTGTACATGACCGTACACATCCATGTAATGAAGGAGAAGAGGACGAAGTCAAAACCTTCTGGCAAGAAGGGTACTTTTGTGAGATACAAAGTATCTCATATGAATATTGATTGTGAGCAGAAGGCTCTGAAGATGACCATGCATATCCCTCTAGCTCAGTTGATCACTCTTCAGATCATTAGGAAGAGTTAGTAGAGCCAGAAGGGCTTACCCAGAATCATTGCAGTGACCAGGAAGAGACCAGTAGGATTCCATGATACTTTGTAGAATAAAAAGGGGATGTAGAATATGGAATTGATGAGCCATATCATGAGGAGGAGAATATGACTCCACTAGTGGTGAGCCAGGAGGCCCCACCAAGTACCATCTCAGAAGAAGCTAGAGTTCAGAGGGATTCAACCCTTAGGATCCAGTAGGGAGGAGCAACCTCCCTAAGATAGTTCATAGGAGATCAGACTCCAGAGGAGGTCAACACATGTAGAGGGAGTCAAGATCCAGAGGGAGCATGCAGAGTTAGAGAGAGCCTGATCTCAGAAAGAGCCAGTTGACTCAGAGGAAGACCATATCATTAAGATAAATTTCCTCCTCATAATCATATGGGAGAGAGACATCTTCCAGGATTGACAGACAGGTGCCATGAGTTGATGAGGCTAGATCGAAGATTCATAGGATTCGAGGAGATAGAGATCTCCTGGGAGGATTCCCTTGTTTCAATAGAATTCACTACAGTGACAGAGGAGGCAGGCGGTAAGAAGGGTTGGAATATGGATTTTTCCTTAGCTCCAAAGAGAGAAAGAGACCACACATGTTTTCCAGCTATGTGGTGTCAATGAGGAAGAAACTTCCACTTATGAGGAAGTTGAAAAGAAGAAAGTGTGGAAGGATGTTATCATGATGTGTAGAATGTGGTTGCAAGACTAGAAGGGAAATAAATGGTGACTTTCAAGTTGATCTACAATATCAAGTATGTTGCATGTGGTATAATAGAGATGTACAAAGCTTGATTTGTGGCCAGAGAAATATTCTAGCAAGAGGGAGAAGATTATGACAAGACACGTGCTCCAATATCCAGAAGAAGTGTACATAGATCAACCACAAGATACATGAGAAGGAGTCTCATTTCTGCATATTGAAGAAGGCTTTGTATGGGATTAAGCGGGCACCCAGGGCAGGATATGCCAGACAATTATTTTCATGAGCTTGGGGATGGTTTCTCCTTGATATTGGAGGACCTACTTCTTACATGGGATGAGAAGCTCATAGTTGGGATGAAGAGATCTAGTACATATTCATGGATGAACAGATATCTGACATTCTCACCAAGCCCCTATCCAAAGTGAAGTATGGATACTTCAGAGATAAGCTTGGTGTGATGAAGAATGTCCACCCTTGTTGAGAGGGAGGTGTGTTGTTTCTCCTCCTGTAAGATAACCCCTATGTCCAAGGGTTCCCTAGATCAGTCATGTGAGATGATTGAGGGGGTAATGCACTGTTGGACCCAATGAGAGAAGAAACATCACATGCATAGTCATGAGACTATGGCGATGACTGTGTGTCACTGGAAAAATAGTTGTGTGCTACTACGGTGAATGTGTTCCATTGGAGGACATTGTGTGTCTTCGGACAATAGTTGTGTTCTAATACGGTGGATGTGTTCCATTGGTGGTGATTGTGTATCACCGAATAGTAGTTGTGTACTACTACAATGGTTGTGTGCCACTGGCGGTGATTATGTATCAGTAAACAATAGTTGTGTACTACTACAGTGGTTACGTACCACTGGATGGAATTGTAGTAGTTGTGTGTTACTAGTTGATTTCCATGGAGACTAACATATCGCTTGGAAGTATTTGTGTGCTACTGTTTGATTGCAACACAGTCGGGAGGACTATGGTAGTAGTTGTGTACTACTAGACTATGGAAGTAGTTGTGTACTACTGGACAATATGTGTAGTTGTGTGTTATTGGATGATTACAACATAGTCTTGGAGACCGTGATGGATGATTTGAGCTACTGATGGTATGGTAGTAGTTGTGTGATACTAGTTGATTGCAGAGTATTCAATGGACTAATAGATGAAGAAATCATGGAAAGATACCTCCCTAGCTAAGAGGGAGTGTTGATGTTTTGGTAGTTGCGGGAGGTATTTTCCTCCTGTACAACTTTTCTTAGAGAAGAAGAAGATTCCAATAAGTCAAAGGAAGACCATTGAACAGTTGAATAACACTCCGGAAAAGAATAAAGTGAAATAGAATACCACAGAAGAGAAGTTGTCCCAAAGGAAATAATAATAAAGTGGAAATATAATTTCCAGGAAAAGAAGTTGGCCCACAGAAACAATAAAGACCCAGAATAAGAAGTTGGCCCTAGACAGGCGCCCAGATTAGTATAAATACAAATATGGGTCAGTTCATTTGTACAACCACACAGTTCTCCTTCTGTAGTGCACACTAGGCAATTGCAACTGCAGTTTCGCTATTTATGGTTTCCAGTTCTCTTGGAGAGTGCGCCCCACTTGGGGAAGGATATTCTTGGTGGTTCTTGGTGATCTCTCATGTGAACTACCTCTGGAAGAGTTGCACTAATTTTGTGTGGTGATTCCCATTTGTTTTGTGCAAGTTATAGTAGTAGTTGTAGTAATAGTTGCAGTTGCAATAGCAACTGCAGTTACAGTTACCAGTTGTGCAAGTTCTCTGGTGACTCAGTTGTCTACCCTCACTAGGGTTTGACAAGAAAAAGAGATAATTATTTGTTATCAATGTTCTTCATTGTTGGTTTTCTCTTGTGATTATATCTTGTTCATGGTTGTATTGGAATATTCTCTCTAATAAAAGTAGGCTAGGTTTTTCCCCGAGTTTGGGGTTTTCACAGGATAAATATTTGTGTCCTATTGTGCTTATGTATTTCAGTATATGATTATTGAATGGTAAAATAAGATAAAAATTCTATGGTAGATATAATGTTAATGAAACTAATGAAAATCTCATAGCCATGGCATGTCTTTCCTTGCCTTTCCATGTCATTCCATGCCTTTCCTTTCCTTGCCAAGTCATGCCTTTCCATGCCCTGCCATACCTTGTCATGCCATTCCATTCCATACCTTTCCTTTCCATGCCTCGCCATGCCTTTCCTTTCCATGACATACCATGCCTTTCCTTGCCATGCCATGCTATGCCTTGCCTTCCCATGCCATGAAATCTTGCCTTGCCTTCACTTTCCTTTCCATGTCATGCCATCCCATGACTTTCCTTTCCTTACCATGCCTTTCCTTGCCTTGCCAAGGCATGCCTTTCCTTGCCATGCCATGCCATGGATTTGAAAGGCATGGCATGGCATGACATGGCAAGGAAAGGCATGGCATGGCAAGGCAAGACATGACATGCCAAGGCAAGGCATGACAAGGCGAGGAAAGGCATGGCATGGTAAGACATAGCATGGCATGGAAAGTGAGGGCAAGGCATGCAAGACAAGTGAAGGAAATTCCAAGCCTTTCCATGCCATTCAATGCCTTTCCTTTCCTTGCCATGCAATGCCATGCCTTACCTTTGCCTTGCTTTGACAAGCCATGCCTCATCATTCCTTTCCATGCCTTGCCATG
>SNQJ01S0035794.1:95423-115172 GCA_010110895.2 Picea sitchensis | reverse complement strand
CCATGCCATTTTCACACCATTTATGTTCCTTTCCATGCCATTGCCTTGTCTTTCTAAGCCATGCAATTCCATGCCATTGCCATGTCTTGCCATGTCTTTCCTTTCCATACCATGCCATGCCATGCCTTGCCTTTTCATGTCATGCATTTCCTTGTCATTGCATGCCTTTCCTTGTCATGCCATGCCTTGTCATGCCATGTCTTTCCATACCATTCCATGGCATGCCTTTCCTTGCCATGACATGCCATGCCATGTCGTTTCCACGCCATTTCCATGCCTGTCCATGCCATGCCATTTCCATGCCTTTTCAATCCATGCCATTCCATGCCATTGCCATGCCTTGCCAAGCCATGCCATGTCATTGCATCCCATTTCCATTGCATCCCATTTTCATACCATGCCATTGCCATGCCTGGCCAAGCCAATAAATGATATTAACTAAGTTACAACAGGACAAATATAGAAACCCTTAAAACAAGTAATCATTAAATGAAAGGGGGCTGAAAATGCAATCCTAAACTAGGGTTTAGATAACAAATGCTTTATGAAATGAAAGATGGCACATAACAACCCTAGAATATTCAATACATCAAGCCCTAAAGGGATGAAAAATATGAAAAAAATGTAATAAAAGGTGTCAAAGTGTATTCTAAGGTTGAAATGTGACAACTAAACCCTATACGTCAAGCTAGCAAGGATGGAAATCGAGGGTAAGTCCTAATCTAACCACGAAATTGAGGGCTTCAAGACAAGGTTAATTCAAGAAGAATACAATATAACATGCAATATGACCACTTTGATTAAAAAATCATTTAATAAATTCAAGAAATAACAATCCACAAAACTTGAAATAATGACCTAGACTTAGGCCTTGCCTTGCCTTGCAAATCCATGCCTTGCCTTTCCATGCCATGCCTTTCCTTGCCATCCCATGTCATTCATTTCCTTTCCATGTTTTTCATTTCCTTGCCTTATCTTGCCACGCCATTTCCATGCCTTTCCATGCCATGCCATTGTCATGCCTTTCCAATCCATGCCATTGCCATGCCTTGTCATGCCATTTCATTGCATACCATTGCCATGCCATTGTCATTGCATCCCATTACATCCCATTTTCATGCCATGTCATTGTCATGCCTCTCCAAGCCAATAAATGATATTAACTAAGTTACAACATGGCAAATATAACATCCCTTAAAACTAGTAATCATTAAATGAAATGGGGATGAAAATGCAAGCCTAAACTAGGGTTTAGATAACATATGCTTGTTGAAATGCAAGATGGCACATAACAACCCTAGAATATTCAAGACATCAAGCCCTAAATGAATGAAAAATATGACAGAAATATGATAAAAGGTGTCAAGGTGTATTCTAAGGGTGAAAGATGACAATTAAACCCTAGACGTCAAGCTAACAAGGATGGAAATCAAGGGTAAGTCCTAATCTAACCACGAAATTGAGGGTTTCAAGAAAAGGTTAATTCAAGAAGAATACAAAATAACATGCAATATGACCACTTTCATAAAACATTTATTTAATACATTCAAGCAACAACCATCCACAAAACTTGAAATAATTACCTAGACCTAGACCTAGACCTTTCCTTGCCAAGTCGTGCCTTGCCTTGCCTTCACTTGCCATGTCATGCCATGTCATGCCTTGTATTTCATTTCATTTCCATGCCATTTCCTTACCTTTCCTTTCCATGCCATGCCAATGCCATTTCCATGCCATGCCATACCATTTACATGCCATGCCATTTCCATGCCATGCCTTGCCTTTTCATGCCATGTCATTGTCATGCAAAGCCAATAAATAATATTAACTAAGTTCAAACAAGTCAATGGGAAGTCCCAAACACCACAAATCAATAAGGAAACTATAGTTGTTATAAAATTTGTGATTAAGATTTTTAACTTCAACAATATGACAAGTTACAACAGGACAATTATAACAACCCTTAAAACAAGTAATCATGCAATGAAAGGGGGTTAAAAATGCAAGCCTAAACTAGGGTTTAGATAACAAATGCTTGTTGAAATGGAAGATGGCACATAATAGCCCTAGAATATTCAAGACATCAAGCGCTAAAGGGATGAAAATTATGACATAAATGTAATAAAAGGTGTCAATGTGTATTCTAAGGGTGAAAGATGACAATTAAACCCTAGATGTCAAGCTAACAAGGTTGGAAATCAAGGGTATGTCCTAATATAACCACGAAATTAAGGGTTTCAAGACAAGGTTAATTCAAGAATAATACAATATAACATGAAATATCACCACTTTGATAAAACATGTATTTAATACATTCAATAAATAACCATCAACGACTTAGAAAGAGCAATTATTAGGTAAATCAATGACCTACACATTGCCTTGCCTTGCCTTTCCAATCCATGTGTTTCCTTTCCATTCCATGCCATGCCTTGCCTTCCATTCACTTGTCATGCCATGCCATGTCACACCTTTTCTTGTATTTCTTTTCCATGCCATGCCATGTCACGCCTTTTCTTGTATTGCTTTGCCATGCCATGCTTTGCCTTGCCTTCCCATGCCATGCCATGACATGCCTTGCCATGCCATGCCTTACCTTGCCATGTCTTTCCTTTCCATTCCATGCCATGCCTTTCCTTGCCATGTATTGCTTTGCCATTATTGATGTTTTAGTAGCCGCGGGAGGTATTTTCCTCCTGGACAACTTTTCTTAAAGAAGAATAAGATTCCAAGAAGTCAAAGGAATACCATTGAACAATTGAAGAACACTCTGGAAAAGAATAAAGTGAAATAGAAGACCACAGGAAATAATAATAAAGTGGAAATATAATTTCTAGGAAGATAATTTGGCCCACAAAAATAATAAAGACCCAGAATAAGAAATCAGCCCTAGACAGACGCCCAGATTAGTATAAATACAAATCTAGGTTAGTTCATTTGTACAGCCACAGAGTTCTCCTTCTGCAGTGCGCACTAGGCAGTTGCAGCTGCAATTTCATTGTTTCTGATTTCTGGTTCTCTTGGAGAGTGCACCCCACTTGGGGAAGGATATTTTTGGTGGTTTTTGGTGATATCTCTTGTGCACTACTTTTGGAAGAGTTGCACTAAGGTTGTGTGGTGCTTCCCAATTGTTTCATTCTAGTTACAACAGCAGTTTAAGTCGCAATTACCAGTTGTGCCAGTTCTGTGGTGACTCAATTGTCTAGCCTCGCTAGGGTTTGACAAGAATAGCAGATAAGTATTTTTTATTAGGGTTCTTCATTTTTGGTTTTATCTTGTGATTAGAGCTTGTTCATGGTTGTATTGGAATATTCTCTCTAAGAAACGTTGGCTGGGTTTTTCCCTGAGTTTGGGGTTTTCCCAAGATAAATCTTTGTGTCCTCTTGTGCTTATATATTTCAATATATGATTATTCAATGGTAAAAGAAGATAAAATTCTATGATAAATCTAATGTTAACAAAACTAATGAAAATATAGCATAGTATCGGAGCAAGTTTCCTTCAGAATAGTCTAACCACGGGAAGGAAGATCGTGAGATTTGCCATATTGTTGAGATTTGTCACTGCACATGCAATTTTCTGTTACACAATTTTCTTTGTCAAGCACATTGAGAACTGGTACAAACTCCACCACTGATCAACTGACCCTACTCTATCACACCTATTTCACTTCTCAGATTGACTTTCCGTCAAAATTGAATTTTCAGGGTTTTAATCTTGTTGACATTTTCCTGGACATTGAACCTTTTGATTCAGATTTCTAACTTTTTCTTATTGATGTAATGTCTCAGATTAGAAGACAAAGTTGGATGGGTGCTTGTATATAAGATGATGGTGTTTGCAAGATACATACACTTGGAAAAAGGACATTTATCCAAGCAGTGATAGTAGATATAAAGGTATCTTAGATCTAGTGCACTCAGAGGAAGCCCAAGAGTTGGGAGTAGTAGTAACGATGTCTCCTACAATATAGAACAACTCAAATGAGAACATCAACAACTAGACTTCGAGTTTGCACATCATGTTTGATATTTTATATTGTTGCATCCTAAGTAAGTGTTGTAACTAGAATAACAGTCTTTAGAAGTTTTCTTACTGCTATTGCTATCAAATATTTAGTAACACTTGAATATTGTTGGTATTATGATCATTAAGTAAAAGCTCATTGTTCAGTATTAGTGATGCACTTGTTTACAATATAAATTGATCTCCTCTAGGAGATGTTGTTGTTTGTTGACCTTGTTCCAGGCAGGTTATCTTGTAAATTCCATGGAGGTTTCCATAGAGATGTTGTTTTTGTTTATTGTTCCAGGTAGGTTACCATGGAGGAATGATTGGTCACAACACTAGAAGAGTGTTGAAGAGTGTTATTCTTATTTTTTGTTATTGCATTTTTTGTTTTGGCTCTTGTTCTAGGAAGGACACAAATGATAGCTCTAAGAAGGAGCTACTATGAAGATTTTTCTCATTCTTGTTTTTATTATTGTTCTTATTATAAGAGTATTATTCTTGTCTATTGTTTTTCCCTTGTTGTTTCTCTTGTTCTGGGTAGGTCACAGGTGATAGCTCTGAGAGGGAGCTATAATGACGATTGGAGAATGCAACATATTAGATGATATCTAGCTAAGACATGGAGCAAATTGTCCAGACATAGAGTTGTGTACATGACCATACACATCCATGTAATGAAGGAGAAGAGGACGAAGTCAAAACCTTCTGGCAAGATTAAGGGTACTTTTGTGAGATACAAAGTATCTCATATGAAGATTGATTGTGAGCAGAAGGCTCCGAAGATGACCATACATATCCCTCTAGTTCAGTTGATCACTCTTCAAATCATTAGGAAGAGTTAGAAGATCCAGAAGGGCTTACCCATAATCATTGCAGTGACCAGGAAGAGACCAGTAGGATCCTGTGATACTTTGCATAGTACAAAGGGGATGTGGAATATGTAATTGATGAGCCATATCATGAGGAGGAGAAGATGGCTCCACTATGGTGAGGCAGGAGGCCCCACCAAGTACCATCTCAGAAGAATCTAGAGTTCAGAGGGATTCAACCCTTAGGATCCAGTAGGGAGGAGAAACCTCCCCAAGATAGTTCATAGGAGATCAGACTTCAGAGGAGGTCAACACATGCAGAGGGAGTCAAGATCCAGAGAGAGCATGCAGAGTTAGAGCGAGCCTGATATCATAAAGAGTCAGTTGACTTAGAGGAAAACCATATCATTAAGAGAAATTTCCTCCTTAGAATCATATGGGAGAGAGAGACGTCTTCCAGGACTGACAGACATGTGCCATGAGTTGATGAGGCTAGATTGAAGATTCATAGGATTCGAGGAGATAGTGATCTCTTGGGAGGATTCCCTTGTTTCAATAGAATTCACTAGAGTGACAGAGGAAGCAGTCGGTAAGAAGGGATGGAATATGGATTTTTCCTCAACTCCAGAGAGAGAAAGAGACCACAGATGTTTTCCAGCTATGTGGCGCCGATGAGGAAGAAACTTCCACTTATGAGGAAGTTGAAAATAAGAAAGTGTGGAAGGATGTTATTATGATGTGTAGAATGTGGTTGCGATACCAGAAGGGAAATCAGTGGTGAATTTCAAGTTGATCTACAAGATCAAGTATGTTGCATGTGGTATAATAGCGATGTACAAAGCTTGATTTGTGGCCAGAGAATTATTCCAACAAGAGGGAGAAGATTATGACGAGACACTTGCTCCAATATCCAGAATAAGTGTACATAGATCAACCACAAGATACATGAGAAGGAGTCTCATTTCTGCGTATTGAAGAAGCCTTTGTATGGGATTAAGCAGGCACCCAGGGCAAGATATGCCAGACAATTATTTTCATGAGCTTGGGGATGGTTTCTCCTTGATACTGGAGGACCTACTTCTTAGATGGGATGAGAAGCTCATAGTTGGGATGAAGAGATATAGTACATATCCATGGATGAACAGATAGCTGACATTCTCACCAAGCCCCTATCCAAAGTGAAGTATGGATACTTCATAGATAAGCTTGGTGTGATGAAGAATGTCCACCCTTGTTGAGAGGGAAGTGTGTTGTTTCTCCTCCTGTAAGATAACCCCTCTATCCAAGGGTTCCCTAGATCAGTCATGTGAGATGAATGAGGGGGTAATGCACTATTGGACCCTATGAGAGAAGAAACATCACATGCATAGTCATGAGACTATGGCGATGACTGTGTGTCACTGGAAAATAGTTGTGTGCTACTACGATGGATGTGTTCCATTGGAGGAGACTGTGTGTCTTCATACAATAGTTGTATTCTACTACGATGGATGTGTTCCATTGGTGGTGATTGTGTATCACCGGATAGTAGTTGTGTACTACTACGATGGTTGTGTGCCATTGGCGGTGATTGTGTATCACTGGACAATAGTTGTGTACTACTACGGTGGTTATGTACCACTGGATGAAATTGTAGTAGTAGTGTGTTACTAGTTGTTTTCCATGGATACTAACAAACCTCTTGGAAGTAGTTGTGTGCTACTATTTGATCGCAACACAGTCAGGAGGACTATGGTAGTAGTTGTGTACTACTAGACTATGGAAGTAGTTGTGTACTACTGGAAAATACGTGTAGTTGTGTGCTACTGAATGATTGCAACATAGTCTTGGAGACCGTGATGGATGATTTGAGCTACTGATGGCATGGTAGTAGTTGTGTGATAATAATTGATTGCAGAGTATTCAATGGACTACTAGATGAAGAAATCATGGAAAGATACCTCCCTAGCTAAGAGGGAGTGTTGATGTTTTTGTAGTTGCGGGAGGTATTTTCCTCTTGTACAACTTTTCTTAGAAAGAAGAAGATTCCAATAAGTCAAAGGAAGACCATTGAATAGTTGAATAACACTCCAAAAAATAATAAAGTGAAATAGAATACCACAGAAGAGAAGTTGTCCCAAAGGAAATAATAATAAAGTGGAAATATAATTTCCAGGAAAAGAAGTCGGCCCACAGAAATAATAAAGACCCAGAATAAGAAGTCGGCCCTAGACAAGTGCCCAAATTAGTATAAATACAAATATGGGTCAATTCATTTGTACAACCACACAGTTCTCCTTCTGTAGTGTGCACTAGGTAATTGCAACTGCAGTTTCACTATTTATGGTTTCTAGTTCTCTTGGAGAGTGCGCCTCACTTGGGGAAGGATATTCTTGGTGGTTCTTGGTGATATCTCATGTACACTACCTCTGGAAGAGTTGCACTAAGTTTGTGTGGTGATTCTCATTTGTTTTGTGCGAGTTACAATAGTAATTGTAGTAATAGTTGCAGTTGCAGTTACCAGTTGTGCGAGTTATGTGGTGACTCAGTTGTCTACCCTCACTAGGGTTTGACAAAAAGAAGAGATAATTATTTGTTATCAGCGTTCTTCATTGTTGGTTTTCTCTTGTGATTAGATCTTGTTCATGGTTTTATTGGAATATTCTCTCTAATAAAAGTAGGCTAGGTTTTTCCCCGAGTTTGGGGTTTTCCCAAGATAAATCTTTGTGTCCTGTTGTGCTTATGTATTTCAGTATATGATTATTGAATGGTAAAATAAGATAAAAATTCTATGGTAGATCTAATGTTAATGAAACTAATGAAAATATAATAGCCATGTCATGTCTTTCCTTTCCTTTCCATGTCATGCCATGCCTTGTCTTTCCTTGCCAAGATGTGCCTTTCCATGCCTTGCCATACCTTGTCATGCCATGCCATTCCATACCTTTCCTTTCCATGCCTCGCCATGCCTTTCCTTTCCATGACATACCATGCCTTTCCTTGCCATGCCATGCTATGCCTTGCCTTCCCATGCCATGAAATATTTCCTTGCCTTCACTTGCCATGTCATGCCATGCCATACCTTGCCTTGCCATGCCATGCCATCCCATGTAATTCCTTTCCTTACCATGCCTTTCCTTGCCTTGCCAAGCCATGCCTTGCCTTGCCATGTGATGCCATGGCTTGGAAAGGCATGGCATGGCATGACATGGAAAGGAAAGGCATGGCATGGCATGGCATAACATGCCAAGGCAAGGCATGGCATGGCATGCCAAGGCAAGGCATGGCTTGGCAAGGCATGAAAAGGTGAGGAAAGGCATGGCATGGCATGGCGAGTGAAGGCAAGGCATGCAAGACAAGTGAAGGAAATTCCAATCCTTTCCATGACATGCCATGCCTTTCCTTTCCTTTCCATGCCATGCCATGCCTTACCTTGCCTTTCTATGCCTTGCCTTGACAAGCCATGCCTCATCGTTCCTTTCCATGCCTTTCCATGCCATTCCATGCCTTGCCTTTCCATGCCTTTCCTTCCGATGCCATGAATTTCCTTACCTTCACTTTCCATGTCATGCCTTGCCTTGCCATGCTTTTCCTTGCCTTGTCAAGCCATACATTTCCTTTCCATGCCATGCCATTCCATGTCATGCCTTGTCTTGCATTGCCTTTCCATGTCATGTCATGATTTTCCTTTCCTTCCCATGCCTTGTCATGCCATTCATTTCTTTGCCTTGCCATGCCTTTCCTTGCCATACAATGCCTTTCCTTGCCCTGCCATGGCATGCCATGTCTTTTCTTTCCTTGCCAATCCATGCCGTGTCATGCCTTTTTATGCCATTCCATGCCTTTCCATGAGTTTCCTTGCCATGCCATGCCATGCCTTGCCTTGCCTTGCCTTGCCTTGTCATGCCTTGCCTTCCCATGCCATGACTTTCCTTTCCTTCACTTGCCATGCCATGCCTTGCCTCTCCTTTCCATGCCTTTCCTTGCCTTGCCTTGCCATGCCATGCCATTACATGGCTTGGTAAGGCAAGGCATTCATTAAGTTAATTTAATAAAAAACTAATGGCATTCATGTATCATACCTTATTTTTTGCCTAAAAAATATAATGCGTGTACTAAATGAACAACTTCAATATGTAAAAACTACAATCAAATGATTCATTAAGCATGTAATTCTACAAATGTTTATCCCGTCTATCTTAGATAAAAATACTTGCATGAGTTATAAGCTCTCTTTATTCATATATCTAAGTTATTTTCATAGTTGTGAAACATGGATTATCGTAATTAATAGGATTTACCTAGGCCTAGACCTAGGCTTTGCTTAGCCTTTTCATGTCTTTCCTTGGCTCTCCTTTCCTTGCCTTGATTTGTCTGCACTTGCATTTCCATACCTACACCTAGAACTATACCAAGACATTGCCTTGTCATGCCTTGCCATGTCTCTAAATGGCTTGAGGAGGCAAGTTGCAACTCATGATAAAAATCAAATCGGGACATGGATAGAAGAACCGTAGGTTGCATTGGATCTGAAGCGCTAGGTTTCAGCTAGTGGGGCCCATCTGTTGTCATTCTGTTGACCAGAAAACCATTTATTGGATGATTTCTGGCACTATGGTTTTGCTCAATGAGGCATGGTGCAATTTCTGAACGAGAGGTCGATTTTCAAGGACACTGTGTTGGGAAATTATAGGTAGTGTAGTCACGTGTGCCTTGGAAAAACAGACGTGCGAGAACTTACGAAACTCCATTATGCTACTTGATTTATATTTTATGCCCCTGGACCAAAGTGTTGACATGTCCCTGAATGGCTTGAGGAGGCGATTTGTAAATCATGATACAACTCAAACTGTGACTCGAATGGACGAACTGTTGGTTGCATTAGATCTGAGGCATCGAGTTTCATCTAGTGGGGCCCATCTATTGTCATTTCGTTGACCAGAAAACCATTTTTTGGAGGATTTTCGACACTATGGTTTTTCTCAATGAGGCATAGTGAAATTTATGAACAAGAGATCGATTTTCAAGAACATTGTGTTGGGAAATTGTGGGTAGTGTAGTCACGTGGGCCTTGGAAAAACAAACGTGTGGGAGCTTACGAAACTTTGTTATGTTGATCAATTTGGATTTTATGCCACTAGAGAAAAGTGCCAACATGTCCCTGATTGGCTTGAGGAGGTGAGTTGCAACTCATGATAAAACTCAAACCGAGACTCGGATGGACGAATCGTCGGTTGCATTCGATCCGTGGCACCGATTTTCAGCTAGTGGGTCCCATCCGTTGTCATTTTGATGACCGAAAAACCATTTTTTTGGAGGATCTTTGGCACTACGATTTTTCTCAATGAGGCATAGTGCAATTTCTAAACGAGAGGTCGATTTTCAAGAACATTGTGCTGGGAAATTGTGGGTAGTGTAGTCACGTGGGCCTTGGAAAAACATACATGTGGGAGCTTACGAAACTCCATTATGCTGCTCAATTTGGATTTTATGCCCCTAGACCAAAGCACTGACATGTCCTCGAATGGCTTGAGGAGGCGAGTTGCAACTCGTGATAAAAATCAAACCAGGACTCAGATGGAAAAATCGTCGGTTGCATTGGATCCGGGGCATCATGTAACACCCTCATTTTCCCCAGCTTGTAATTAATCATAATTCATGATTTCCATGCAATGGATTGCAAATATTGTAAATGTATTATTGTCTAATTGTAAATGCTGACAATTAACTGATGGGTGAAGCCTTAAAGTACTGGCCATGATATCACTAGAGGAATGAGGGGAGGTTCTATTAAGTTAAAGGATCCCAAGCCACCTTGCGAAAATATTAATTGGAAAAATTCATATTATTTACCCTTAGCCTGGATAATAAGACAAGTCAGTTAATGAGGAGGGGTTGGTAGTTGAAAAACCAACCACCCCAATGAATGGAAGTATGGAGGGTTTTCAGAAGGGATAGGAAGCGGTCAGCTAGAGGACATTAGAAAATATCACCATGGGTTCCAAGGATTGAACCACGAGTTTCCTTCTGATAGAAGAAACATAAGGACAGATGGAGAACGTGTCTAAGTCATGCATGCAAGAAAAATGCAGAGAGAGAGAGAGAGAGAGGAAACTGGAAGAGTTCGGGGCCTTGGACGAAGGGAGTTGCGAAAAGGAATGCACGAATGTGTGCAATAAAAGAATGAGAGAAACTATAGAAGGGTTAGGAGATCAAACATAGAAAACCCAAAAACCCGACCTAAGCTAAGAAGGTCACGAGCTTGATGCTGGGAAGGAATCTGATAAACCTCGAAGAGGCTTGGGCTAGGTAGGTGTAAGGAAAATATCTACCTAGAGTAGAGTGAAGGAGAGTAACCTTCAAACCTTACTGAGAACCTGAGAGAGATTCCCTAGTGATATCATGGCTTGGCATGAGGGTGGCCATAATGCTAAAAGTGAATGCATTTGAGCCTACGATTGGGTGGAAAGGAAAACACCCAAATTCAGTTGGTTGGATATCAACTATAATAGATAAGTATTCCATAGAATCTGTGTAATTGAATTGAAATACATGATTGAATGCTTGTACTTGCAAGTTGCGTTATACATATACATACTTGAAGTATAGTGATGATGCTTATTATATTTGCAAACTACTGTGTTTAAGTGACAGTAGGATGGAAAGAACGGTGCATGCCATGCACAACCGAATACAAGTGTTCTGTAATTTTCTGAGATAAAAGAATGAACTTAATTTTATGGTTCTCTTGCACTATATATATTCATATATAAATCCATCATTGTGATGGGAAACCCATGAATGGAAACTAGGATTATAAGTTAATAGTGGAATGTAAGGTACTAAGCCCAAGAAGGTAATATCACTCGACTTCACAGTCAAATGATAATTGTTGGTCATGCTATGTATGAGAGGCTAGAGAAGGCCGTAAACTATATGTTCTTCCCCTTTAATAAATTGGTGGGGTTGCAAGACCTTGAGCCCTCATTCGAGTGTTAGATGGTAGGCTTGTACTTGCTGTGGATAAAGGAATGAGCCCAAACAAAAATCCTTGAATTGTCTAAATTCTAAATCGAAAGAAAAACCATGTTTTGATCTCAAAGGAATCATAGTCATTGGATTGACAAAGCGAATAGATCTGAACCCTCCATTAGGGCAAGTTACTATGCATGTAGAGAATGTACCCAAGTTAATTTGGACCTTTAATTGGAGATTAACATCTGTTATAGATCATTGTGGTCTCATTTAAGAGATATTTGAAGGAGAGGCAACATCAACATGATGTACCATGCTAACCTAGAACACAAAAATCTCCAGAAGTTGATAGGTTTCAACCTATGAATGGAAACTGGTAATTGTCCGGTGGGCCATAGAGCAATCCCATTGGGTGAACTATGTCTTAGAACTTCATCTTATCCTTGGATGTCGGACCAAAAGTTTGAAAGATATCAACCGTTTATCAAAGTACATCTGGGATGTGATCTCAATTGTTGATCGACGTGGAAGCCTTAGATGTTGATGAGAGGAGGGATGACATCATGCTAACGTTATTTTGATGTCATGAGCCTACATGTATGAGGAAGCCATGTGGAGGCTTGTAATTGGTCAAAGTAATAGGGAGTGGGTCCCTATCGAGTTTAAGGGTTGGAAAGGTGAGATGAATGGGTTCGCGATTTCTCCAACCTGTGAACCCAAAAAAACTCACAAAATAATCCAAGTGTTGAGACTTTTCAGGTAGACTTATGAAAGGAAGAATTATGCATTTGTGAGTTCATGAGACTGCAAGCCTGCATAGATGGAAAAATGACTAAGTTTTGAGGCTTTAGGACAATCTTATAAAGAGGAGGTATAGAATTGTACATCTACAATTCCACGAGTCTGCGTAGGTGGAAAAATGGTTAAGTGTCTATACTTCTTGGATGAACCTATGAAAGGATGCTTATATATTTATGCATCCACGAGTTTGTGAGTTTGTGAAGATGAAAAATGGATAAGTGTTGAGACTTCTCGGATGGACCTATGAAAGGATACTTATATATTTATGCATCCACAAGTCCACGAGTCCGTGAAGATGAAAAATGGCTAAGTGTCAAGACTTATAAGACATACCTATGAAAGGATACTTATAGATTTATGCATCCATAAGCCCACGAGTCTGGGAAGATGAAAAATGGCTTAGTGTCGAGACTTCTCAGATGGACCTATGAAAGGATGCTTATAGAATCATGCATCCACGTGTTCGCGAAGATGAAAAATGTTTAAGTAACGAGACTTCTCAAGTGGAATGATGAAAGGAAGATACCAAATTATGAGTTTGTGAGTCCACCACTAGCGAGAATGCATCAGAAGAAGGTTTGAGCGACGATGGTCGTAGGCCTACGTGGACTGAAGTTCCACCATGTTAGGATAGGATAGTGCCATATCAGGACCATGGTGTCTCCACGTCAATTGGAATGGTCAATGACATGTCATGTGGATGCCACGTGGCAGTAAGAGACATGATTCTATAAACCCAAGAACTTCAGAAGGTCATAGATTTCATTCTAGAGATCAATTCTGATTGAATTTACCATCGTTGGAAATCTCTTGATGACAAAAATAGGATGGAGTTGTAATAGAGAATATTTTGTGTCAATAGAAGAAGTGAAAATTTAACAGTACCCCACCCCTTAAAAAGGTACTTAGGGGTCGGGTCTATTACAAAGTGGTATCAAAGTAGGCTACAACACTAGGCCTGGATGGGCTAGAGATTAGTCATATGATTGGTATATCTGAATTTAGAGGATCATGTTGAAAGGTGTTTCTACCTTTAAAGGGTTGTTATTTATCTGCACGAGTCCTTTGAGTATGGAGGACAACAAATTGAAATTTCACCTTGGAAACCCTAGTTTAATTACAACAAGGGAAATTATATTATCCCTTTGTCAAATTGATGACTACTCTTACACAAGTAGGAATGTGTTGATAGGGATTATTGGTAAAACCTGAATGAAAATGGCAGTGGTGGCATAAATTCTTTTATGAAGCTACCTGAGTCCAGACAAGGGACATGAGTTGGGTTTTTTTGTTAAGTATAATAATGTCTATCTTCTAGGGTAGGAAGGGTGTATTGTAATTAATATGGTTGATTATATACCGGTTAATACCCTTATGGAAAATTCCTTGTGCTTAAAATAAATTGGTATGGATTGATAGAATCTGTAGCAGTAATAATTACTGCTTTAATAAAAGATTAAACCTTGTATATGTGTATGATCCCTCATGATCAAAGGACTGATGGAAAATGTCTAAGGTCAGTTTTGTTTGACTATAGTGAATGAAGAAAATGGTTGTTGGAGAACAACCCAGTTAAGTAATTAAAAAGGATCCCTATGGAATGTTGCTAGACCTCTTGGGAGAGGTAAAGAGATGTGAACACATGAGAAAGTTTATGATGCTCACGACTATAATAAGAGAATGTGTATACCTATAAATCTAAGGAAATTTCTATGCATGCAAATACAAATGGAATGCAACTAGAATACATATGCATTGTAAGCATGGGTAAAATACTTGGGGCAGGAGGATATGTCATAATGCATATGGAAAAGATTGAACATTCGTATAACATGCATAAAGGATTATTATAGTCTATTATTGGATGTAAAATATGGTGATGAAATGGATCATATGGTAAATGATGATCTGAGCATAAAAACTTAAGTAAAATGTTGATGATATTGATTACATATTACCTTATGAGAATAAAGTAGAAGGGTTAATGAATTATTGATTCTGAATGGAGTAAAGGAAGTGTTGGGGAATTTCTAGATGACCACTAGATCAGAATGACATCTGGAGGTGGATGGTAACCATAAGAGTATGTCTCAGTATGATTAAGTTGCAGTCAGAGGGAATCTAGAAAAAGGATTCCCTTGATAAAAGGGTTTGTTGACCAAGAATAGTTGTTGTCATATGAAAAGGGAAACATAGTTATGAATATGTCTATGAGACTTTCCATGTGAATATCATGTGAATGAATGTAAACTCTTAACAGAGAGGGAAACTCTTAATAGAGAGGGAAACATGGTGTTGAGTATTCCTATGAGACTTGTCATAAGAATGGTTGTAATATATATGGGAGGAAGGATATGGAAGTTTGAAATGCTCATGTGTAAGAATGACATGGAAAAAGGTGCAATAGTGAGCTCGCATGTTGAACATCCATAGATGTAAATGGATGCTTGAGTACATGAATGGAATGCATTATAAGGTTGCCTAATATGAAGGAATAAATGAATAGGTTTGTGAAACTAGCCATGAGGGTGGCTGTAAATTCTCTTTAAATAAGAATGATAATAAGACCCAATAAATAGGGATGAATGAGGTAAAATGGTGCAAGTAATGCACCTACATATATGTAAATGTACATATGCATGCTTAAAGGTATGATATGAATGTCGAAATAAGTGAAATGTGAAGAAAGATTTGTACATTCCAGATCTAAATAATTCCATGGATGCATGGTTGACCCTATGATGGAAGGGTTTGATTTGTCTTGCTAAAATAATAGCTTGAGGTAGATGTGTTCCATTTTTCCTTAGGAAAATCTAGTATACATTGATGAAAAGGTAAATGAGCAGGGATTCTCTGTTTCCAGTATAAAAGGAAACATGATTATTCTTTTAAAGACTGCATATGAATGGTCATGAACAATCATGAACCAATTAATTTCCAATAGATAAGGAAATTATACAATAAAGTGTTCCTATGGTGGACACCCACACCACATGCTAAGGCATGTGATTAAAGTGTAGTGAATGCAAATTGATGGAATAAACGTGCATGTGTGAGTGCACAATCTAAATGCATAATGTTAGGGACCTAACCCCTCACGTAGGTAGAACAATATATTCAGATGCAATAAAGGTCAATATTAATAAGGCCTTGCAATAAGGTAGAATACGTTGAATGTAAGAAGACCTAATAGAAGCTTTCGCTTCTAGAAGGATTTTCCTCTAGATGGTTCTTTTGATAGACATATTTAGTATAAATAGGAGTCGAGGGTATGAGAACCCTAGCTTGGATATTATTGTAATAGAGATCTTCTCAAAGTGCTCTTTATGGTGTTATTCTGATATCATTTCAGTGTTATTGTGGTGTTGTTCTGGCTATATTGTTGTTTATCTGCAATTTCTAGCATTTTATTTTTGTTCTACATACTTTTATATCTGGAATATTACAAGTGGTATCAGAGGAATTTCCGCGGTAGAAAATTGTGGGTTAAATTTTTTCAGGGTAGAGACTTATTCCAACGTATTTAAGCTACAGAGATCTATTGTTACGTGCATAAACCCAAGGTTGAGGGATTCATACATGCAGGAAATACAAGTGGTACTTAAGCGCACATTTGTTGGCCACCCTTGTAACCCATGTTGGTACCCCTTCGAGTGGTAGTGCATCAGACAACACCTGTATACAGATTGACCTAGATTTCCTTAATCCCTATTTATATAAACTGATCGACCACCCAAATGTTATAGTGTCACCGAGAAAAACACTCGGGAAGATACTCTCTAGTACCTGGGTAGTCAGGTAGTACGGCTAAGGGCATGGTCTAGCCTCCTTAGTTGGTGCCCTGAGATATTGGGTTGAGTACTACTATTGAACCCCGCACGTATATCAGAGAGCTATAGCACAGGGAAAACCCTTATCTGTAGAACCCTTGAATACCTAACCCTTGGGGATGGAAACAAAACATAAAATATACAAGATCTATTGCCGCGCAACTGTGTTTGAGTTTCCAAATCACTACACATTTCTTCTTGGTTAAGCATTTGGGCATTTCATCACTATAGTATTCTTCAAACTAGAGTATAACTCCGCAGGTGTAAAAAAAAAAAAAGGTCTAGAAATTTTTGCACCATTATTTGAGACCTATTCCATTGGATTTATCTCTTTGCCCTTATCACATTCATACCTATCATTTTTTAGAAAAAATCTTCACCCCACCTACCCCTTTTCGGTTCCGTCGTCATCATGGTCCATACCCATAGCCAAGACTTGGAAGCTTGCTTAAATACCTTGCAATCTAATTTCACAGAGACCCAACAAGAAGTGAGACAGTTCAGTGCCAATATTGTCACCATCAATCAAAACATGCATTCCTCCATCATCGCATCAATCACCGAAATCAAAGAAAACTTTAAACAAGACATGACTACCCAGCTTGAATCTGTCGTTTCAATGATCTGCACCAAGCTGCATATCCCTGTAAATCCCCCTTTATCTGACCCACCCTTACATTCTGAAGTTGAAACTTTTTCTGATTCCCATAATTTTCATCCCCATCACTTTCAGCGTGACCTATGCCTTCCATGAGTGGACGTCACCAAATTTGATGGCTCAGATCCCACTAGTTGGGTAACTTAAATGGAACATTATTTATCTTTGTATGACATTACAAATGATTTGGCCAAACTCCGGTATGGTGTTCTCCATCTAGATCAAGAACGTTGGAAATGGTGGCAATGTAGAAAAACTACCCGTCAAGGGTATGTTGCTTGGACACACTTTGTGGCAGAGCTTTATGAATGCTTTGACACTGACACCAACCATTTAGGCCATTTGAAAAAGTTGAAACAATATGGAACAGTGGAAGACTTTATAGTTTCTTTTGAGCGACTGGCTTTTCGTACAAAGGGCATGTTTGATGTTTTTTTCTGAGAATGTTTTATTAGTGGCCTCAAGGATGAGATTCATGCCCATGTCCTCATGGCTCGGCCTGAAATTTGTGTGGAGTCTACTAAAAGAGCTAAGGAAGCACAACAGGTTGTCTCTTCTCAAAACTGGAAACCCTCCTTTACTCCTCGCACTAAACCAGTAAATCCCACTACTCCTTCTGCTCCACTAAAGATACAAAAATTGACCAAGGCTGAAATGGTTGAACGCCAACTCAAAGGCCTTTGTTATAATTGTGATGAAAAATATTTTCCGGGCCACAAGTGTAAGGAACAAAAGATTTTTATGGCCATATCGGAGGATATTTCGGAAGAGGATGTTGAAACTCCCCTTGTGTCTGAGTCACATGACCCCATTGACATAAACCCTCCCTCGGACCCTCCCAAAGTAGAACCAACCATTTCCCTAAATGCTCTCATTGGCTTCTCTTCTCCCCAAACCCTCAAGCTAACTGGTTACATCAAGCATAGGAAATTCATCATTCTTGTTGATAGTGCAAGCACCCATAATTTCATTCATCGCCGCATTGCCAAAGAAACTCATTGCTATATCCATGCAGTCAATAATTTCCAAATCATGATTACCAATGGCAGCTTCATGAAATGTGGAGGGTGTTGTGAAAATGTGCACCTCCAAATTGGTGACTACCACTTGAAATATCATATGTTTTTTATTGACATGGGCAATTGTGGCATTGTGTTGGGTGCATACTGGCTAAGGACTTTGGGTCCCATTCTCATGGATTTTAAGGAATTAACCATGCAATTCGACCAGGAGGGCCAAAAATATAAGTTCCAAGGCATCACCATTGGTCCACCTGAGATCATTAGTTCCCATCACATGGAAAAGCTGCTCAAAAAAGGTCATTCTAGCATTATTTCCCAACTCCATGCCATACAAGCAACTAAGACACCCTGTGTGCTGCAAGACCTCCAATCCATCATCTCTAAAGATCAAGTGGTATTTTTCACTCCCCAGGGACTCCCTCCTTCCTGAGGTGTTCATGATCCTTCCATTACCCTTGTACCAAGAAGCCTTCCTCCCAATATCCATCCCTATCATCACCCATTTTCCCAAAAAAATGAAATTGAGAAAATGGTTCAAGAACTACTTAACGCAAGCGTTATCTACCCTAGTACGATCCCCTACTCTTCTCCTGTGGTCATGGTCCTGAAGAAATAAGTTTCTTGGCACATGTGTCTTAACTTCCACGCCCTCAACAAAATCACCATTAAAGACAAATTTCCTATTCCTGTCATTGATGACCTCTTGGATGAATTGAGTGGCACCCAATTCTTTACTAAACTTGATCTTCGTTCTGGCTACCACCAGATTTGTATGAAAGAAGCAGACATTCATAAGACTACCTTTATAACTCATGAGGTCCACTAAGATTTTTTGGTCATTCCCTTTGGCTTGTGTAATGCCCCCTCAACCTTCCAAAGCCTCATGAGTCATGTCTTCAGTTCTTTTCTCTATCATTTTGTCTTAGTTTTCTTTGATGAAATCCTCATCTATAGAAAAACCTGGACAGACCATATTGCTCATGTGGATCAATTTCTCCATCTACTCTCTCAGCACCAACTCTTCCTGAAACAATATAAATGTGATTTTAGCGCCTCAGAAGTCGAGTACTTGGGTCATCTTGTTGGTAAGGATGGCGTCAGGGTGGATCCTAAAATGATTGTAGCTATGCAAGACTAGCCTCACCCAAAGACTCTCAAAACCTTGCGTGGATTTCTGGGCTTAACAGGTTATTATCACAAGTTTGTTAAGAATTATGGAAACATTGTGACACCTCTCACTACACTCCTTAAAAAGAATTATTTCACTTGGAATCCAGCAACTGCTCAGGCTTTTCAAACCTTGAATATGGCCATGTGCACCACTCCAATCCTGGCCCTTCCTGATTTCACAAAGACCTTTGTCCTGGAATGTGATGCTTCAAGGAAAGGAATTGGCGATGTCCTTATGCAAGAGGGTCAGCCTTTGGCCTTTACCAACAAACAAATGTCTGAACAAAATTTAGGCAAATCAATCTATGAAAAGGAAATGTTGGCTATTCTAGATGTCGTTGATCTGTGGTGCCCTTATCTATTGGGGAAATGCTTCCAAATTAAGACAGATCATCAAAGCCTCAAGTATTTTATGGAACAATGCATTTCCTCCCCAAAGCAACAAAAATGGGTGACTAAGCTCTTTGGATATGATTATGAGATCATTTACAAGA
>SNQJ01S0035794.1:84491-95373 GCA_010110895.2 Picea sitchensis | reverse complement strand
TTACAAGAAAGGCAAAGACAATGTGGTTGTGGATGCACTTTCCTGAAAATATGAAGATGAAGGATCCATTTTTTCTCTCTCCTTCCTTATACCAGATTGGCTCCAAGCCGTTCGCCAAGAATGGCTACACGATCCCAAAAGTTCGCATCTGATACAACAATTACAGTCCAATTCTCCAGTTTCCCCAGGGTACTCTTGGCTCCATGATGAGATTCAATACAAAGGCCATTTGTATTTAAGTAAATAGTCAAAACTTAAATACATGACACTTTTTGAGCTTCATACTACACCCAAAGCTGGGCACTCTGGGTTTACCAAAACCTATGATAGGGTCAAACGTTTTTTTTTTCTGGGATGGTATGAGACAAGACATTCATAATTTTGTAGTTGAATGTGATGTGTGTCAATGCAACAAGGGAAAAAAAGTCAAATATCCTGGCACACTACAACCGCTTATGATTCCACCTACTATTTGGAGGGATATCTCTATGTATTTTATTACAATCTTACCTAAATCAAGAAATAAATCAATCATCATGGTGGTAGTTGATCACCTTTCCAAGTATGCTCATTTTTGTGCTCTTCAACACCCATTCACAACATCCAATGTGGCTCAATGTTTCATGGATTAGGTCTTCAAGCTTCATGGAATGCCGTATTCTATTGTTTATGATCGCGACCCAACTTTAACCAGCAATTTTTGGCAAGAATTGTTCAAGCTACAAGGCACCCAATTGCATCTCAGCATAGCTTGTCATCCCCAGACTGATGGTTAAACTGAAGTTGTCAACAAGTGTTTGGAAACATATTTGAGGTGTTTTACATCGAAAAAGAAAAATCAGTGGGCTCAATGGTTACCCCTATCCGAATGGTGCTACAACACTTCATACCATACAGCTACCTGCATGACTCCTTTTGAAGCGGTATATGGAAAAAATCCACCTTCATTTCTCTCATATTTACCAGGTGTCTCGAAGGTCTAGGCGGTTGACCAAATGATTACAATTCGAGAGGCTATTCTCTGTACCCTCAAAGAGAATTTGGTCATGGCCCAGAATCGCATGAAGCAACAAGCAGATCAAGGTCTCTATGAACGTCAATTTGTAGAAGGAGATCAGGTGTTTCTTCGACTGCAACTTTACAAGCAAAATTCCCTCAAGGCCGACCATTGTAAGAAGCTGGCGCCCAAATTTTATGGTCCTTATACCGTTCTCAAGCATGTGGGATAGGTGGCCCATCAGTTATATTTACCCATTCATTCTAAGCTACATCATGTTTCATGCTTAAAGAAGGTGATTGGAACTAAGTGCCAAACTCAAAGCAACCTTCCCGAGTTGGACGAAGAAGGATCCATTTGGCTACAACCAAGAGTAGCTTTGGACCAGTGTGAGCATCGCCTGCATAAATGAACCATCAAGGAAGTTTTATTCCAGTGGAAAGATACAACTCCAGGTGATGCCACTTGGGAACCAACTACCATTCTGCAGTAATTTCCGCATCTTGAGCCTTGAGGACAAGGCTATTTTTAAGGGGGAGGACATGTTAGGGACCTAATCCCTCACGTAGGTAGAACAATATATTCGGATGTAATAAAGGTCAATATTAATAAGACTTTGCAATAAGGTAGAATAAGTCGAATGTAAGAATACCTAATAGAAGCTTCCGCTTCTAGAAGGATCTTCCTTTATATGGTTCTTTTGATAGACATATTTAGTATAAATAGGAGTCGAGGGTGTGAGAACCCTAGCTTGGATATTATTGTAATAGAGCTATGCTTGACTAGAGGTTTCCCCCTTGAAGAGGCAAGTTAACATTGCTCTCAGAATCAAAATTCTCTTTTTGGTGTTATTATGATATCATTTCAGTGTTATTGTGGTGTTGTTCTGGTTATATTGTTGTTCATTTTCCATTTCTAGCATTTTATTTTTGTTCTGCATACTTTTTATATCTGGAATATTACACATAATAAATATGCATGTTGATAATTCCTCATGGAATATTAGGTAATAATTTGAGATGACAAAGCTGAGGCTAACTCAAAAAATGAGGTCATTCCAGACCATTTGGATATGCAACAAGAGAGTTGCATGTTGAAGAGGTTTATGTGGAGGAACTGTGTAAAGAAATCTGCCAAGAGAACATAACTATAACCTTAATGACTATTGAGAATTGAACAACGGGATGCAAAGCCTATTTATATAAGAATGTTGGATTACATTCTAAAATATTATGCATGAGAACCAAGACATGCATACAAATGAGGACCAATCTGATCTCTGGTTGGGAAAGGTGTGGAGTGCACAAGTTCATGATTAATTGTGAACAAGAAACTTGTTGATGTAGCATGTTGAATTATCTAAGAAGGTCAAGGTGAACATGACTAAGAATGCTCAAGAGATAGAACAACAAGATCCCAAGATGGTGTTGTAGGAAAATCTCCCTGCAGACAGGTAGATCTCCTCTTGAGAGCTATACTCTTAACTCTAAGACAGAAGATGCTTAACATGGAAAGTGACTTCCTTTTAGATCTACATAAACTAATGTGTGAGGAGGAAGGAGAAAAGAAGTGCCTTTTTACTGGTGTTTGTCCCTGCACAGTCCGAGTTGAGCTCCAATCTTGAACTCCTCGATAGGCCCTGTAAACAAACAATATACAACCAGCTTCCTACCCTACTGAGATTATCTTAAAATAGATCTATCTACTAGAGACAAGTTTATGTGAGATCAAACACAGACTTGAAAGAAACAGGCCAAGCATATTATATAAATGAAAACAAAAATGAAGAAAACTTACAACCATAGATGTGAGTGTAGCAGCTTCATCAAGTTCTCCTTGTCCAACCCTTGCTCAAAATCTCCATGATCAGAATGACAATAGCTTCACTGATTATTCTCCTCCACTTCTCATGAGATCATAAGTTTGGTATCTCTAAACTTCTTTCCCCCCTTTCCTCCATGGAAATCCCTCATTATATAATATTTGGAGACTTAACCACCATTGAGAGGATCTCTCATCAGATCCACTAAGAAAGGGATCTCTAAGATATTTAGGGAGAAAATATCTCTTAAGGATTTTGGGTAGGAAATATCTCTCAAGGATTTTAAGGAGGAAATATTTCAACCATCCACGAGATCCTCCACCTTCCCTAAAAAATAGGAAACCAAATGTGAGGTGGATTCTCACACTTAATTACTTTCTTTTTCATGAATAATAATAATAATTCATGTGCACTTGATTCTCACACTTAATCAATTCTTTTTCCATGAATATTAATTATAATTCATGTGTACTTAGTATTTCTTCCTTCATGTAATATATCCCTCCTCCACATTGACTAGGGATTGTGACATAGGTAGCTATTCCATGGTGTCAAGGTGTATGAGACCCTTATATGACACTTACAACACTAAGGGCGAGGTACCTAGGAATTATTACAAATTTACTTAGGGCGAGGTACCTAGGTGTGCAAATTTCATGTGTAATAGATGGATAAATAGAAATAAGGAGAAAGTGATTAATACTTCTCTCACTATGAAACTATGAACAATAAGATATAGTTGTATGCTTAAAAAGGACAACTGTGAAAATAAGTACAGCTAGTAACTGAAAGATACAATACTAAATGTGTTTAAATGAATGAGCTTGGTTAAGATATAGTGTGTGAAGGAAATGAGGCCTTGAAATTAATTCAGCTAGGTTCAAAATTCTCTGATGGGAGAATCCCTTAACTCCTTTCTTATTTTCTCTTACGCTTCTCTGGGATAAGAAACTGATATGATGATGAAGGTAAATATTTTGGCATGAGAATGTTGAGAGCTACAGCTGAAATTTGATTGTGGTTGCACTCATGAAAACATTGAGTACAATGTGATGGAGGGCATATAAATATGCTAAGGCATATATGAAAATGTTTTACTGAAATAAATGTTATGGTACATGCATTTGATTTTACATGAAAGCTAATGTGAAATGTGAAAGTGGTGATGTATGTCACGTGTAGAAAAGATTGGAACTGCTAGGGAAGGAAAATTGTCAATAGTAAATAACCTCAGACAGAGGTGAATGTAAGAAGGTTGTTGATAAAATAAAAATGTGAAATGGATTTTATAAGTCCCCAGGGAGCACCACTGACGAGGTAATATTAGAGAAGGTGTTGGTAACCAGAACAGATATAAATATTTTGTGCCCATGTGGCACGAGAGGCAAAAGGGATTTGGGTAATAACCTCTTCTAAAATAGTCTATGTTTTGATGGTATGCATGTGATCTGAATGGTTGTTGTATGCCATTGATACCCAAGTAGGGTATGATTCAGGGAGAAGAACCTGCATGATGGAGGTGTAAACCTATGACAACCGAGGATGATTGAAATCCTTGGGAAAATGCATGAACACATATATGTCATGAATACATTTCCCAATCAAGGAGTGATTGGGAACAAAAGTACTCAAAGATAGCATGAATATGTAACATAGTAAGTATATGCATGTGATAAGAGAGTGAATATATATAGGACTTCCCATTATGGAAGTAGTATCTTCGAATGCTCTGTGGAATTGCAGAATGGTAAAGAGAGAAATTAGGTGGCCATAAATGTCGGCAGCCTGGTTACCAATGAAGAAAGAATGCTTGAATGCATTCATGAGAAACTTTTACTTTCATGCATATTGATTTGAGTTCATGATCAACTGAAGCAGGAAAACACAACCCTATTGTAAAAAAAAATGTTTATAAAGAAACCATGGGGTAAAAGGTTGGTTGAGTTCCAACCCACCAAGGTAAAGTGCCTCATATGAAAAGTAATAATATGAAAATTAATATAAGGGTGCATTGTGTGTGAATGTGGACATGGATATTGGGTGCATTGTGTGTGAATGTGGACATGGATATTGGCACATTGATTAGATTCATTTTTATGTTTGACTACATTTTGAAAGGAATGGTATTTCCTTTTTTTGAATAAATGAACTTGCTTGTTAGTATGCACAACTTTGAAATTGTTTGTGAACCACTACAAGTGTGCAATGAAAATATGATATGCATGAGAACTAACAATGTGTTGGTTGATTGAAGAATAAATTGCAGGAAGAAAGGTCTTGGATGTGGTAGTGTTGTAATTCCACGAAGAAGACCAATGCCTTCTGATTATAAAGAGCCAAACTGCTATGTGAAAGAGATCTCATACTTGTGAATCTAGTTATGTGCGGAATGGATATGAAAATGAAAATGTGGAATTAGAAATATGTGGATAACATATTTGAAAATTTTGATAAATTGATCATAATATCTCATGGATTATTGTATACATGTGATATAGGTTAGATAAAATATCTATCCGAAGGGAAAAAGGATGACTGTCAAGCTGAAAAGTATGATAATAGGCTATTGTTGTGACATGAGAACCCTGTGATAAGCCATGATCCCCATAGAATGATGTATTGTGGTGACACATGCCGAAGGGACGCTTTCGAAAGAGAAAGCGTAGGGGACACCCCAGCTGTAAGACTCATGGAAGTCTCATAAATTCTTCTTGTGCGAGAAATCCCTAGCAAGGAAAGATGGATCACCCAAGGGACTGTATAGAAGAGAAGGGAATGCATGAGCCTATGTTCGGAGGGTGAGTGACCGCAATGAAGAGGAGAATCCAATAGTTTTTGTAATATGTTTATTTCGATCATGCACACAATGGGTATGTCAAGGAAAGCAGTGAGTCAAGTTAATGAGACAGCCATATGGATGTAGATCCATGAATTGCATATATAAGAATTGTGCTAACTTGTGAATATTTCCACTTGAATTTAAACAACAATAAAATGTTTTGCATAAAATGATAACTAATATGCTTGTTGTTGAAAAATTTTATAGGCATGTGCTAAATGCCAAGAGTCTTTGAAAGGATTAGAACAAGAAAAGGAAAATGATGTTGAAGTAACTGAAAGATGAAGTCATGGCAGGTGTTGTTGAGAAGAACACTGAGGACGATGTTACTTTATGAGGGAGGGGATTGTAACACCCTTGTTTTCCCCAACTTGTAATTAATCATAATTTATTATTGTCATGTAATGGATTGCAAATATTTTAAATGCATTATTGTTTAATTGTAAACATCAACATTTGAATGATGGGTGAATCCTTAAAGTACTAGCCATGATATCACTAGAGGAATGAGGAGAGGTTATATTAAGTTAAAGGACCCCAAGCCACCTTACAAAAATATTAATTGGAAACATTCAAATTATTTACCCTTAGTCCGGATAACAAGACTAGTCAGTTAATGAGGAGGGGTTGTTAGTTGAACAACCAACCACCCCAATGAATGGAAGTATGGAGGGTTGTCATAAGGGACAGGAACCAGTCAGCTAGAGGACAGTACGAAATATCACCACGGGTCCCCAAGATTGACCCATGATTTTCCTTCTGACAGAAGAAATAGAAGGACAGATGGAGAACCTTCTTAAGTCATGCGTGAAAGAAAAAGGCACACACACACACACACAAAAAAAAAAAAACTGGAAGAGTTTAGGGCCTCAGAGGAAGGTAGTTGCGGAAAGTAATGCACAAGTGTGTGCAATAAAAGAATGAGAGAAATTGTAGAAGGTTTCGGAGCTAGAACATAGAAAACCCAAAAACATGACCTGAGCTAAGAAGGTCGCGAGATTGATGGTAGGAAGGCATCTGATAAACCTCGAAGATGCCTGGGCTAGGTGGGTGTAAGGAAAATCTTTTCCTAGAGTAGAGTGAAGGAGAGTAACCTTCAAACCTTAGTGAGAACCTAAGAGATATTCCCTAGTGATATCATGGCTTGGCACGGGGGTGGCCAGAATGCTAAAAGTGAATGCATCTGAGCCTACGGTTGGGTGTAAAGGCGAACACCCGTAGTTAGTTGGTTGGATATCAACTATAATAGATAAGTATTTCTTAGACTCTGTGTAATTTAATTAAAATGCATGATTGAATGCTTGTACTTGCGCTTTACATATAAATACTTGAATTATAGTGATGATGCTTATTGTATTTGCAAACTCTTGTGTCTAAGTGATGGTAGGATGGAAAGAATGGTGCATGCCTTGCACAACTAAATACAAGTGTTTTGTATTGTTCTGAGATAAAAAGAATGAACTTTATTTTATGGTTCCTGTGTGTTATATATAGACATATATAAATCCATCATTGTGATGGGAAACCCATGAATGGAAACTAGGATTATAAGTTAATAGTGGAATGTAAGGTACTGAGCCCAAGAAGGTAATATAACTCACCTTCAAAGTCAAATGAGAATTATTGGCCATGTTATGTATGAGAGGACAGAGAAGGTCATAAACTATATGTTCTTTCCCTTTGATAAATTGGTGGGGTCACAGGACCTTGAGCCCTCATTCGAGTGCTAGATGACAGGCTTGTGCTTTTCATCAATGTTCGGAAAAACCAAAGTTTTGCGAATGGACTGTCGACGTTTCGGATCCAGATCAGGATCCATCTTTAGGAAAAGAAGCTTGGATTATAATTGAAGAGCGAAGCTTAATATAAATACTAATGGGAGGGAGGAAGGAAAAAATATGGTTTTTCTGAACATTAATGAAAATCCTCACCATAGAAATCTCATTAATCAAGCTTATGCTTGTTGTGAATAAAGGAATGAGCCCAAAGAAAAATCCTTGAGTTGTCTAAATCCTAAATCGGAAGAAAACCCATGTTTTGAGCTCGAAGGAATCAAATTCATTGGATCGATGAAGCGAATAGATCCAGACCCTCCATCGAGGAAGGTTACCTCGCTTATAGAGAATGTACCCAAGTTAATATGGACCGTTAATCGGGGATTAACATTTTTTATAGATCACTGTGGTCTAGTTTAAGCGATATTTGAAGGAGAGGTAACATCAGCATGATGTACCATGTTGAACTGGAATGTCAATGTGTCCAGAATTCGATAGGTGTCATCTTGTGAATGGAAACCATTAATTATCTGGTGGGCCATAACGCAAGACCCTTGGGTGAAATATGTCTTAGAATTATGTCTTATCCTTGGATGTCGAACCAAAAGTTTGAAAGATCTCAACCGTTGATCGACGTGGAATCCTTAAACGTTGACCAGAGGACGGATGCCATCATGATAATGTTATGTTGATGTCACAATCCTATGTGTACAAGGAATCCATGTGGAGGCCTGTAATTGGTTGAATGAATAGAGAGTGGGTCCATGACAAGTTTAAGGGTTGAAAAGGTGAGATGAATGGGTCCGCGAATCCACCAAATTGCAAACATGACAAACTCACAAAATAATCTAAGTGTTGAGACTTTTCGGGCGGATTTATGAAAGGAATAATTATGCATTCGTGAGTTTGTGAGTCTGCGAGCCCGCATAGATGGAAAAATGACTAAGTGTTGAGGCTTTCAAACAATCTTATGAAGAGGAGGTACAAAATTGTACTTATGTGAGTCCACGAGTCTGTGTAGTTGGAAAAAATGGTTAAGTGTTGATATTTCTCGGACGGACCTATGAAATGATGCTTATAGATTTATGCATCCACGAGTCCGCGAGTCCACAAAGATGAAAAATGGCTAAGTTTCGTGCAAGATACCAGATATAATAAATACGCAAAACATAAATAAAATGCTAGAAATGGCAGAATAATAGTAATATAACCAAGATAATCTCCATAGTAGCACAGAAATAATATAAGAACAACAATTGAAATAGCACTTTGATTCAAAAAGAAATGTTCACAAGCCTCTTCGAGGGGGCTACCTCCAGTCGAGCAGTGCTCTGTTACAATAGTCTCCAAGCTAGGGTTTTCATACCCTTGACCCTTATTTATACTAAATATGTCTATTAAGAGAAGCATCTAGAGGAAGTTCCTTCTAGAAGCGAAAGCTTCTATTAGGTCTTCTTCCATCCGCCTTATTCTATTTTATTGAAAGGCCTTATTAATATTGACCTTTATTACATCCGAATACATTGATCTACCTATGTGCGGGTTAGGACCTTAACATGTCTGCCCCCTTAAAAACAACCTTGTCCTCAAGGCTTGAGATGTGGAAACTGCTGCAGAATGGTAATTGGTTCCCAAGTGGCATCTGCTGGAGTCATATCTTTCCACTGAACTAGCACTTCCTTGATGGTTCTCTGACATAGGCGACGTTCATGCTGGTCCAAAACTGCTTCTGGATGTAGCCAAATGGATCCTTCTTCAACTAACTCTGGAAGGTTGGTTTGAATTTGGCACCTGATTCCAATCACCTTCTTTAAGCATGAAACATGAAAAACAGGATGTAGCTTCGACTGACTGGGCAGAGCTAGCTGATATGCGACTTGTCCCACATGCTTGATAACTGTATAAGGACCATAAAATTTGGGCGCTAGCTTCTGACAATGCTCAGTCTTGAGGGAAGTTTGCTTATATGGTTACAGTCGCAGAAACACCTTATCCCCTTCTGCAAATTGACATTCAGAGCGACCTTGATCTACTTGCTGCTTCATGCAATTCTGTTCCATGACCAAGTTCTCTTTAAGGGTACAAAGAATATCCTCTCAGATTGTAAGTGTTTAGTCAACCTCCTGGACCTTCAAGGTACCCAGTAAGTATGAGAGAACTGAAGGTGGCTTCTGTCCATATACCGCTTCAAAAGGAGTCATGCGAGTGGCTGTATGGTATGAAGTGTTGTACCACCATTCGGCTAGGGGTAACCATTGAGCCCACTGGTGTTTCTTTTCAGAGGCAAAGCACCTCAGATATGTTTCCAAACACTTGTTGACAACTTCTATTTGACCATCCGTTTAGGGATGATAAGCTGAGATGAGATGCAATTGGGTGCCTTGTAGCTTAAACAGTTCTTGCCAAAAATTGCTTGTGAAAGTTGGGTCACGATCAGAAACAATAGAGTGTGGCATGCCATGAAGCTTGAAGAACTGTTCCATGAAAATTTGAGCTGCCGTGGATGCAGTAAATGGGTGGTGAAGAGTGCAGAAATGAGCATACTTGGAAAGGCGATCCACAACCACCATTATGACTGATTTATTCCCCGATTTGGGTAAGTCGGTAATAAAGTCCATAGAGATATCCTTCCAAATAGCAGGGGGAATCGGAAGTGGTTGTAGTGTGCCCGGAGATTTGACTGTTTCTCCCTTGTTGTGTTGGCACACCTCACATTCAACGACAAAATTACGAATGTCCTGTTTCATTCCATCCCATAAAAAAGAACGTTTGACCCTGTCATACATTTTAGTGAACCCTGAGTGCCCCACTGTGGGTGTAGCATGAAGCTCAGAAAGTACTGTGGATTTAAGCTTGGATTGTTTACTTAAATACAAATGGCCTTTGTATCGAAGCTCATCCTGGAGCCAGGAGTACCTTGGGGGAGTCGGAGCCTTGGTCTGCAATTGTTGGATCAGATGCAAACTTTTGGGATCTTGAAGCCATTCTTGGCGCACAACTTGGAGCCAATCAGGTACAATGAAGGAAAGAGAAAAAAAGGATCCTTCTTCTTCATATTTTCAGGACAGTGCATCCACCACGACATTGTCTTTTCCCTTCTTGTAAATGATCTCATAATCATATCCAAAGAGCTTAGTCACCCATTTTTATTGCTCCTAGGAGGAAATACATTGTTTCAGAAAGTACTTGAGGCTTTGATGGTCAGTCTTAATTTGGAAGCGTTGCCCCAAGAGATAAGGGTGTCACAGATCAACTGCATGCAGAATAGCCAACATTTCCTTTTCATAAATGGGTTTTCCTAGATTCATTTCAGACAGTTGCTTGCTGGTGAAGGCCAAAGGTCGACCCTCTTGCATAAGGACAGAGCTGATTCCTTTCCCTGAGGCATCACATTCCAACACAAAGGTCTTTGTGAAATCAGGAAGGGCCAGAACCGAAGTGGTGCACAT
>SNQJ01S0035794.1:62159-84481 GCA_010110895.2 Picea sitchensis | reverse complement strand
AACATCATCTAAATTGTATATTTTATACAAAATGACACCTCATGCCCAATGTACAAAGCAACAACAAGTTTCCTAACATAAAAGTCATCCATATGGTGGCCTAGATACAAAATGGCAGTAGTTGGTCAATCATTGACCACTGCCACCCTCGCCACCCTCAGGAGCATTCTAGAAATCTATATTTCTTATCTTATTTGAGGAAGCACCTCGAGTGGTTCTAGGCCTGGGTGTGCTTTGACGCTATGGAGACTACACAAAGTCAAAACATTGTTATAAGTTTTTTTCCTCAATGGATTCATAGACATACAAAATGATACTTTGTAATTTAACCTAAGACAACTCATCGCATATGCTATTTTAAATCATGAGGGTGTTACCCTCCTCCACGACCCCAATCTCATCATGATGCCACCCTACATAAGTTACAAGGATCAAGTCAATAAAATTAAACAAATATGTGTAAAATTAAATTCATGATACATAAAAAATCATCATCAACACATTATCTCACCGTGAATATCTCGAGCCTTGATGGAGATTCGTTGGAAAATGGAGCACTACTTTGTATAAACTCCTCCGAGGAAACCTCTGTCATGGAAGCTTCGGTGGATGGGGCCAATGGAAATGGTGGTGGGAGTGGGTGGCATACAGCTGCATCCACTATAGGTGGATGTGATGGAAGATGTGGTGCAAATGGGTGGCTTGTGTGTGAATCCAATGAGGATGCGTGCAATAAGACAGATTTTGGGGTCAGATACGATAAAATCTTGCAGGTTGTACAAGTGATTGCAAATTCCTAGGCCTGGATAAAGGTAACCCATAAACAAGGCCCAGGTACCCAAGGAGTGCAGTAGTAGTATATCTAGCAAATATTTCCGCAACCTGCCTACATATTAATAATATTGAACTATTAGTACCAAATAGTAAAATTCAAAAACATAAACACAAAAAATTTGAGAATTGTATGATATTTAACTCTACACATGGTACCTGTGATACACGTGACTTGTCCATCCCAGATGGACATTCCTTGGCATTGCCTAGTCCCAAATCCTGTAGAAACACACGAACATTAAAAATTTGAGGATGCCATAAAATAAAGAAATGACTATGGTGAATTTATCAAATGTGACACATACCTATGTGTGGGGTGTGCCCAATGAGCATGCTGCCTCTACTATTGCATCAGTGGTGGGGCTAGGCATTGATGCATCCATTGGTGTAGAGGGTCTATTGCTCAGACATAACAATTACAAAACAACATACAATAAAAAATCTATATAAATACAAATAATACAAAATAAATATATAACGATGAAGAACATAGATAGGGTTAAGATACTAACCTCCTCCATGAAGCTATGATGTCCACTGGACTAGATAGGCCCATAACATGCCTGCCCACAGCTCGAGCATCTGTGAGGTTCACATGGACAACTACTATGTCCATGTGCCCTCTCCTCACTCTACTCTGTTGTGCATGTTGAAGCTCCAACCCCTCTATCAATGTCACTGGAAGGCACCTCTTGCCAAGATAGTGCAACAAAGTTACTATGTTGCACTAGGCTACGAGTCAATGATGAAATGGCTTGTTGTACCTGTTGCAAGCTCTTGCCTGGCATGCTCTCGATCATGTGTGGACCCTCGACCCACCCCTTGGAAGTCACCCATGTCAAAGTAGTTGACATGCTTACCAAAAATAAACTCAGCCCATAATTTTCTCAGAAAAATATAAGGGCACCTCCTCGTTATTGCAGGGAGGTTTATCAAATACCATATACCACCTATCCATCCAGTTTTGACTAATCTGGGATGGATGCACCAGTCAATAGAAAGTCGTTTCTTGGTCAATGGTAATTCTTGTCCATTTCTAGGATCCCTAAATATAGTCAATATTCGTTGTTTTGAAATTTCCAAGTCTCTGAGTTGGTTTTTGTCCAAACAATGCTATAGTACTCATACATTATTTCCCTATAATAAAAAATAGAGGTCAATTTCCCTTGGACACTTGCAATGGACTTCACAATGATGTCCAAAGAAGTGGTCAGGGAGACTCTACTAGGCTCTCTAGTGTCCCTTAATTGTTCCTCAAGGCTTCCTAATATGACCAACCCCTCATCAATTTGATTATTTACATTGGGTGGCTGTGGTGGGTTGGGGTTTTGCTCTCCTTGATTTTCTTCTGAGCAGTTTACATTGTCTCCTGGTTCCATTTTATTATATATGCTGCAATTTATTAAATCATGGCATATAAATTAGATTGATTTTTAAGTCACTTGGAAAAAATTAAGTATTGAATAACAAAACTCTTACATAAAATTTTGCTCATAAAAATATTAACTTATATAAAACCATGACTAATAATAATTCTTCAAATTAAATTTGATTAATTATTATATATTATAATTTGTTTATATTACCATATTAATCATATAAAAATAATTTAAAAAATAAATCTCAATTATTCCTTTTTCATCTATTAAATTAATTAATTTTAATCAAATTAAAAATATATATTTTATTAAATATATAATATTATTTTACCTCTTTAACATTAATATTAATAATATTTATATTATAATCAATTTATTATTATAAAATTTAATGCACCACACATTGATATAAGTACTCAATAATGACGAAATCTCATTTTTATTTAAAAAATACAAACTTGATTAATATTTTTTTTTTTGTAAGTAAGTTTTTGTATTATATAAGATTCCTTCTCGGAACCAGGATCAAGAGTACATTTGCTTAGTCATGCGGTTGTAATTACTGAACTGCTCCGTGAGGAGAAACCAGTTTAGCCAACCGTATATAATAAGTAGCAAAATTGCTAACAGAGCAAGTGAAAATCTAAACTATTTAAATACCATGAGAGCTACTAGAGCTAAAGTAAGGAACAAGCACTGTATAATCTGGAACATACTCAGGCAGGATGCTAGGCCAGGGTTCCTCTGTGACAGGTGTCCCACTGGCGGTCCATTGCATATCCGTGGCATTATTGCTCTCATCCCCGTGCACCTGGATGATGGCGTCCGTCTCCTCGGCTACCACTGCCGAAACTGCCTCGTCGTTCCCTCCTGCAGAGTGTGCCAAAGTCTCCTTCCGCGCGAGAGCGGTCACGGGCTCTGGAGAAACTGTCGTCCCGTCGAAATGCTGGCCTTTCCCTGTGGTAGCTTGTTGGTAACTGCTTGCATTGTCACTGGATGTCTCAGGAGGATCGCTGGAAATCTCTGGAGCGGTTAGAGGGGGAGTGGCTAAGAGCTGAAGAAGGATAGAAAGCCTCCCTTCCATTTGCTAGACCCGGAATTGGAGGTCACTCACCCCATCCCGGAGATCAAAAACAAGGTCCTGTAGAATGGCAGAGTGTTCACGCGACAGGAAGGGAGAGGTCATCTTTTGATTGTGACGAGGTTGGCCATGGCGTGACGGCGGGGGAGAGGAGGGGTGCAAGTCGGGGGGAGAGCGCCATGCCTGAGTCCAAGAGGTGTCAACTAAAGCTACACAGCGAGGACCTGGGGTGGGTGAACCGGAGGGCGAGGAGGAGGAGCGAGGGCGTCGCGGGTGCCAGGGAGAGCCCCGACGAGGGCGCATATGAAGACACGGCATGGAAAAGCTCGGCTTCTGCAGAAGGTCTGCAGAGCCAAGGTGGAGTGTGAAAGTCGCCTGAAAAACCATGAAAATCGCAGGACCAGAGTCTAAGCCACACAACCAGGCGAGAATGCCAAAAGAAATCCGCATGGTTCGATGCATAGAGTGGGTCTAGGGGGGTGGGATTAATGCCTCTTCCATCAGCCTTGAATGCGGTTTAAAGTCCTGGGGTGGCAGCTGCAGCGGGCACGAGCCGAGCACATGGCTCCGTGCTCCGCTGGCCTTCTCCCTCGCGCTCAGCCTGCCAGGTGGACCGCAATACCACCCCGATCGGGGGACAAACTTGATTAATATTAATAATATTTATATTATAATCGGTTTATTATTAATATTAATAATATTTATATTATAATCGGTTTATTATTATAGAGTTCAATTCACTCCACATTGATATAAGTACTCAATTATGGACAAGAACACAAACTTGTTTTGATAAAATTATAATTTTTATATATAAATAAATTTTAGCGTTGCGTCAGCAATATACGGCAATAAATTTAAGCGTTGCCATGCAATATAATTTCCAGTTTGCTCTAGTCATCCTATTTTTCTGGTCCTTCATCCTTTTTCTTTATGGAAGGGACGCATTTTCTTTTTCTCGGCATCTTTCACTCTCGATTATTTCTCTTTATTTTTTTGTTCAATCATGCATTTCTTCCTTTTTCCAGCAATCCTCGTCTTCTTTGTGCAATCCTGCATTCCTTCCTTCTTCCAGTCATCATGCAATTTTTTATTTTTTTTCCATCGTCTTTTATTCACAGCATCTTTCACCCGTTACTCCCCATTGTTATAAGGCCCTCCATGTCCCAAAGAATCCTTCCAAAAGATTATGAACGCATTTTCTTTTTAAAGTTAAATAATTGTGATTCAACTAAGGTTGTTATTCCTTTCTTCTTTCACTAAGATAGAGACTAAGCACTCTGTAGAAAAACTCATACGTAGTACTAATCTATAATGCAAAATACATTTTACATTTTAAATAATATCATGAAATGTTATGGAAAATAATAATAAACGATAATATTCAAAATATTCAAATTATGTTATAGACATGCATATCATGAAAAATTATATTAAAAACTTTAATGTGAGGGTTATAGTTATCACTTGATAATTCTATTAAAAACTTAAATGGGTTATAAAAGTAGATTCCTTTGTCTTTCCACAAAATAAAACAAAGTTTTGAAAATACATCAAAAAGCTTGAGAGTTACTACTAAGAAAAGATTCCAAGTCAGCCAACATGCTATGTGTTTGACATATTTTCCCAAAATACATACTACCTAAAAATACACATTACTGTCAGACATAAATTAACACTTCCTTCCCCTTCTTGGCCCTTATCAGATTGGGAAAAACTTGGGCCTTCAATTTCCATTGGATCACATAGTTGATGTACTATTTCATCTTCCTTTGGCACATCTAATTGGTTTAAATTTTCTATTCCTTGAATTTCAGAAGCCATGGAGAGAAGTTTCATTCATCAAATGATTATTACGCTTCTTAGTCCATTACACTCTATTTCTAAAGCAACAAAGTGATAATTACATTTTCATTATGAGTCGTGCATGCTTGTTCCAATTCAGATCTTTTTGAGGACACTACCATCAAAGAATTGCAATTGGCCTAATTGATCTCCTCATGACATCTTAAAACCCGATGGATTTCTCTTACATTACTGTTATCCATAATTATTATGTTTGTTTTATCTAGATGGCCAAGTTATAAAGGACTGACTAGGGACCTATAATAAGCAAGAATAACCCATCCTTTTTGTTAGCACTAGGAATCACCCTCAGACTGTAATGAGAATAAGCCCAGTACCCATCAATTTATACAGTAAATGTAAATGAGTTTTAGGTGTTCAAATGGATAAGACTCAATAATAATAACGTTCTAACTCAAAAATCTGACTAGCATGCATAAGCAATTGAGGTCTGGAATCAACTTCCGTCAGTAAGTTGGAGTAAGGGTGAATAGAAGGAATACTTTGGTGAGGAGAGTGTAGAGGTCTGTCGTGGACATCAGGTCTTCCAACAACCTAAGGAGGAAAAACTTAAACGCAAGATCCTCTTGAATTCAAATAACAAAGAAACTGAAAGAAATTATAACAACACTATAATATAACATTTATCATAATACAGTCATAACAATCCATGTGAATCAGTCAATCATGAACTCTCTCAGTATCAGAGGCAAATAAGATGGAGCAATAAAGCTGACTTAGATTAACCAATATGTCTCAAAAACAAATACATAACTAGAGAACCAATGTTCTTCACAAAAATATTACAATAGTAGGGGGGCTAGCTCAACCATTCGACCTTAAAAAAATATCAAAACTGCATACATATACTCATAATTATTGCAACCACCAGGAGCGTGATCGAGCCCCTGCATTCAAAGCTTCAAGTTGATACTCGCTCTATCAGACTGTTCAGGCCTTCTTGTGTCAGACGTGCGCCCGACTCAGTTATGTGTTTTGCAGGAAAAACCGTCCATCAGGAAGCTTCATATTGACAGTCTTCCTTCATGGCTTCTCTCTGCAATTCTTTCCATTTATGAGGTGAGACGAGGTCTCAATTGTCACCCCTATCTTCAATAACTTCCTTCACTGGGATCAGGACGAGGCCTGACACCCATGAATGTTTCCAAGCAGTGCCCACGACTTCTTCAAGTCAATCCTGATGCCTCTAGGCTCTGCAAATATTCCTCCATGATCAATACGAGCGTTGTGGGTGCTAAGCTCCTTTGTGGACCTGCCCTTCATTTATATGACCTCCGGATGTGACCAAGCAATTACCCAAAAGGTGTCTCGCGACTTCGCGCCTTGGGTGCTTCGATGTGAGCTACTCTCAATTCTCCTGATTTTTGAAATCGCGAACTAGAGCCTAGCGAGCGCCAACTCCTCTCCTTAACCTTCAACAATGTGACCCCAGCTATGACCAAGAGCTTATCCAAAAGGTGCGTATCAAGATTTTGCATCTCGGGAAGTTGAAAGAATACTCACTTCCCTTCTCTCGATTTCTGATCTCTCGAACTGGAGCCTAGCGAGTGCCAGCTCCTCTCCTTAATCTTCAACAATGTGACCCCAACTATGACCAAGTGCTTATCCAAAAGATGCCTATCAGGATTTCACATCTCAGGAAGTTGAAGGAATACTCACCTCCCTTCTCTTGATTTTCGATTTCACACTTGCCTCAGATCGACGGTCCGCAATTCCCTGTCATCCAATGGTCCATATCTCCTCTTTCTGTATCGGGATTTCGTGTCTCGGGAAGTTGAAGGAATACTCACCTCCCTTCTCCTGATTTTCGATTATGCGCTCATCTCATATCGACGGTCAACGAATTTCCTCAATCCAATGACTCGGATCAACTCGCGAGTTTGAACTTCGCGAGTCCTAATGACTCTTCCCTTTGACTTTTCCACTCTGTGAGTCAACGAAATGTTGATCTCTCACCACGTACCCTTCCAAGAACCAATGTTTAGGATTGAACTTGTGACTTCGGACCTCTGTCTGACGTTAAACTTTGTGAACATTTATGATCCCGATCGCCTAAGGGCCACAAATCTGAACTTCAAATGGAATCTCCTCCGTTGAAAACTGAACATACTCGCTCGCTTGATTTGAGTCCATATTAGACTGCTCTAAGTGTTGCGCTTTTTTATCGTGGCTGCGGATTGTGACCCTTGAAAACTATATGTGATAACATTTGGCTCCATAGGGGATGGCATGCTCCTTGCGAGCTGCCAAGAACAAGTAGTTCCACTGCCTTAGTTGTTGGGCTATGGAGTCATGCTCAAAAAAAATCCTGCTAAAGGAAACAAACTGAGAACTTAAACCATTCTATTTTAAAATAAAAACCAAACACACCTAATCCCGAGGGAGCTTATTTATGTACAAAAACTAAACTAACTGACTTTACAATGGGCTAGGTGAAGGCAAACTTCCACCATATCCATTCAAATTGTTTGATAACTGAATCCTTCGCTTCATCACAAATGATCCATAAGAAACAAGGAAAGTGTGATAGATGGATAATTTCATTCTTATGATCACCCATATTACCTTCAAATGCTAATAAAAAGATCAAGCATACATGCTCCAAAGAATTTGAAAATTGCAACTTTATGTATTCATCGACAGGGTCATGAAACTGAAGGCAACACATGATTAACTTATCAATGGCTACCTTCATTGTTTCAAAACTGCTGATAGCTTGCTTGATGTCCTCTACAGGCACACTTGATTGAATGACAACCACATGCATCTGTGGGTCAAATAGCTGCTTACTGTGAACTGTAGGTACAAGTGGAAGAAGGGTGGACGTAGGAGGCTACTGGTGCACTGATGACTATTGATTTACTTATGGCTGTGTATAAACGATCTTTTCACGTGCCTCAACTAAGGGCTGCTCCTGATGAAAACTTCGAGTTATGTCTTCTGTGACAAGGCCAACCTCTACATCATCCTTACTATCTTCATAGTGATCAAATATAAGATAAGCTTGTTGCTCATCATCACTAGAATATTTATCAAAATGGGTTGCCCTTCACATCTATGATTAACCTTTAAAACAATAATTTCATCAAGAATATAACTGTTAAAAATATCCATCTCAGGAACAATAGTAACTGCTACTTCTAGCTATTCATACACATGATTTCTATCAATATAGGGTTGTTCATTGGTACATGCTTCGAATACAAAATCATCCACAACTTTTCCTTCAAATGGACAATAAGAAAAAACTGCCTTATGCTCAGAGTTGAGATGATACTGACTTTGAATTTGTTAAGAACCTGAATACTTGCATACAGAAATACCACAATGATTCAAAGAATAATATAGAAAACAACAACTTTATTATAGAAACCCTTAAGGTAGGGAAACACCATACAATGGATCATATTATGGAAGGGATACTCTCCTGTTCACTTGCCTCTTCGAGGGGGCTTCCTCCTAATGAGATATCGCTCCAAATACAATACTTATCTTCATGTCCCATTACATTGCTTGAACCCCTTTATATAGTTCTACCATCACCTAAGAACATTCTAGAGGAGAAATCTTCTAGAAGTAGAAACTTCTAAGAAGTCCTCTTACATTTATTATATCTAAATACCCATTTATTATATCTAACTACCATAGTGGGCCTTATTTNGTGGATCCATGTAATAATATCCATCCACATAGTGGGAGATGATCAAAGATGAATTTGGAAGGAACAATATCATTGTAGAATATGAAGGCTAGACGCTGGTAACTAGCTCCTTATGTGGGACATTGATGTTCTCTACAGAAGGTGGAGTAGAGTCATCAAATAAAATATGGAAGTGGTTGTCATCCCAGAAATGATAACTATCCATGTATCAGTCATCACAATCGACCTCAAAATCATACCAAGCATATATTTATTGATTATATTCATCCCTAAGGTCCTCCATAATAAATATCTCCTACATGTTATCCAATGAATCTTGAATACTACGAAAACTATCATTGACGCCGTCTGCAAGGTCGTGCAATCTAGCATCCAATGTGTCATACAATTGAGATTTGAATTCTTCAGTAATTTGTAGAATTTATTTGAGGGTTTGAGAGGAAATAACCATATGAGCACCCTATGAACTATTTAGTCCTGCAACCATCATGAAAAAACCCAAAAAATAGAACAATATGTTACAACAGAAAATCGTGGTTTTTTTCTGGAAAAACCCTAAAAAACTACTGAATTTAAAATCCTCATAACTTCACTTCCTGGACTCCATTTCGGCTGATTTGTTTTTTGAAATTGGGCGAAATTTTGAGAGGAACTCAGATATGTAATTTTTTTTGGCAAATTAGTCCTCTAGCTACTATAGAAATAAAAAAAATCGCACCACCGTCCATGGAAAAAACCCTGAAAAAATTGTAGATCTTAAAATTTCAATATCTTGACTTCTCGGACTTCATTTCAGACGATTTTTTTTTCAACTTGGGTTTTTTCTGAGAGGAACTCAGATATACAAAAAATTTCTACAAATTTTGCACAGAAATATACCATAAATTTATGGAATGTCGCGGCCCTCTTTTTTTCTTCTCTGAAAAAAATGTGCAAAAATAAAAAATATTTGCCCACAATGTTTGCCAAGGAAAGTGCTCTTATACCACTTGTTAAGAACCTGAATACGTTCATACATATAGAAATACCACAAATATTTTGAGAACAATATAGAAAACCACAAATTTATTATAGAAACCCTTAAGGTAGGGAAACACCATACAATGGATCATATTATGGAAGGGATCCTCTCCTATTCACTTGCCTCTTCGAGGGGGATTCCTCCTAATGAGCTACTTATCCAAATACAATACTTCTCTTCATGTCCCATTACATTGCTTGAACTATTTTATATAGTTCTACCATCACCTAAGAACATTCTAGAGGACAAATCTTCTAGAAGTAGAACCTTCTAAGAAGTCCTCTTACATTTATTATATCTAACTACCATAGTGGGTCTTATTTAATAATATAGTGGACCTAGTCCACCTTATATTGAATGGCCTCCACTATTATCACTATGGGCCCTATGGCCCCCCCCACTACCTCTCTATCTACCTTACATAATCCTACCACAAGCTCGAAGGTTATCCTCCACTTCCCCAACATCCATGAATAACTGAGATAAAGATGTTTATTTCCTTTCTCTTAGGTGAAGGACAAGCTATGAATGCCGAGCCATGGCATATTAAACCATGGAAACATTCTCTGTGGGTCTGATCTCTACAGGCATATTATGATACACATGACAAAACCTCTTGTTGAAGACAACCAAGGATTCCTCTTCCCCTCTCCTCAAGGCACTCAAATCATCCCAGTACTGATCAAGGGACTTGTTCTCACCCCACCACTTCAAAAATGCATTGCATAATTTAACCCAAGAACCAATGGAGTCAACTCCCAAACATTTAAACCACACAACAACATCTCCAAACAACAAATTTGAGAACAATCTCATGGCAACATCATTATGAGAAATCTCAAATTGACCAACAAAGTTCTCAAAGGCCTCCACATGCCTCTCAGGTGTAACATCATCTTCCCCAGAAAAATGAGGAAGATATTTAAAGAAATTAGGAGGATAAGGATGAAAATGATATGGAAGCTTTAAAGGTTTAAAAAACCTATCTCTAATTCTAGTTTGAAAACTAGTGGGATGAATATGAGGCTTAACACACTGATGGAAAGGCTCAACAGTAACAACAGGATGTGATGATATTTGAGGAGGTTGTGGATCAGTTTCAACCTCCTCAGGGATGCAAGGGTGAATCCAGGAGGGTTCTCAGTATGAAGTTTATCTTTATGAATAGGTTGAGCTGAGGATATAGGATCAACATCTAAAACACAAGAAGAAAGTATGGCTTCTTTCTTCAAGGATGGATATATAAAGGAAGGTTGGTGATCAAAAGAATAAACAAAGAAAAATATGATCCTTTTTATATGTGAAGGGAAAAACAAAAATGAGCTGATAAAGAATAACAAAAGTTCATGCAAAAAGCTCAGAAGATGATACCTAGTCATTCCCTTCATCTTTATGTCAATAGGATCTTCCCCAATGGAGTCTCTGATTGTGGAGTTGCTATGTAGATGATTACAATAAATTTCTATGTCCCACTCTTGTCTACCATCAAGAGCTGAATCTATGTCGTTCTTCCCAGGGAGCTCTTCAATCTGTTCAAATCCATCCCTGACAACGACACCATTTATGTTAGTACTAGGAATCACCCTCAGACTGTAATGAGAATAATCCCAGTACCCATCATTTTATATAGTAAATGTAAATGAGGTTTAGGTGGTCAAATGAAGAAGACTCAATGATAATAACGTTCTAATTCAGAAATCCGGACTAGCATGCATAAGCAATTGAGGTCTCAAATCAACTTCAGCCAGTAAGTTGGAGTAAGAGTGAATAGAGGGAAGACTTTGGTGAGGAGAGTGTAGAGGTTTGTCGTGGACATCAGGTCTTCCAGAAACCTAAGGAGGAAAAACTTAAAAACAAGATCCTCTTGAATTCAAATCTCAAAGAAACTGAAAGAAATTAACGAAGATGTCTCAAAAACAAATACATAACTAGAGAACTAGTGTTCTTTACAAAATATTGCAATAGAAGGGAGACTAGATCAACCATTGAACCTTAACAAAAAATAAAAAATGCATACATATAATCATAATTTTTGCAACCACTAGGAGCGTGATTGGGCCTTTGCATTCAAAGTTTCAAGTCGACATCCGCTCTGTCAGACTGTGCAGGCCTTCTTGTGTCAGACGTGAGCCCGACTCATTTATGTGTTTTCCAGGAAAATCCATCCATTAGGAAGCATCAAATTGACAGTCTTCCTTCATGGCTTCTCTCTGCAACGATTTCCATTTATGGGGTGAGACAAGGTCTCAATTGTTGCCCCTATCTTCAATAACTTCCTTCATTGGGATCAGGATGAGGCCTGACACCCATGAATGTTTCCAAGTGGTTCCCGTGACTTCTTCAAGCCAATCTTGACGCCAGGGATGATTTTAAAGATGGAAATTTATTTTAAAATGTAGAAACCTTGGTGAATCTTACTAATCCCTTATATGCCAACTATAAATCTTTGGCGATATCTTTGTAAAAATATTCAAATTTCTAAGGATTTTATAAAGTTTTTATAAATTTTTGGCGATTTTTAATGTTAAATAATTTTATCGTATAGAATTTGGGTGAATCATTTTTAAAATAGCGAATCTTGTTTTTGGAAAAACCATGGAAAACTAGCCCATTAGCGAAATTTAGCCCCTAAAATCATCTATGCCTGACGCCTCAAGGCTCTGCAAATCTTCCTCTGTGATCAATATGGGAGTTGTGGGGGCTAAGATCCTTTGTGGACCTGTCCTTCATTGATATGACCTCCGTCTGTGACCAAGCGCTGACCCAAAATGTGCCTCGCGAGTTCACGCCTCGGGTGCTTTGATGTGAGCCACTCCCGATTCTCCCGATTTCTGAAATCATGAACTGGACCCTAGCCAGCACCATATCCTCTCCTTAACCTTCAATAATGTGACCCCAGCTATGACCAAGTGCTTATCCAAAAGGTGCGTATCAGGATTTCGTGTCTCGTGAAGTTGAAAGAATAATCACTTCCCTTCTCCCGATTTTCGATCTCGCGAACTGGAGCCTAGCGAGCACCATCTCCTCTCCTTAATATTCAAAAATGTGACCCCAACTATGACCAAGCGCTTATCCAAAAGGTGTGTATCAGGATTTTGTGTCTCAGGAAGTTGAAGGAATACTCACCTCCCTTCTCCCGATTTATGATTTCTTGCTTTCCTTAGATCGACGGTCCACGATTCCCCGTGATCCAACAGTCTAGATCTCATCCTTGCGTATCGAGATTTCACATCTCGGGAAGTTGAAGGAATACTCACCTCCTTTCTCCTGATTTATGATTCTAGGCTCGCCTCAGATCGACGGTCCATGACTTTCATAGATCCAATGGCTTAGATCAACTCACGAGTTTGAACTTCGCGAGTCCTCATGACTCTGCCCTTTGAATTTTCCACTCCGTGAGTCAGCAAAATGTTGATCTCTCACCATGTACCCTTCCCAACACCAATGGCTAGGATTGACCTCGTGACCTCGGACCTCCGTCTGACATTAAAATTTGTGCAACTTTATGATCCTGATCGCCCGAGGGCCGCAAATCTAAGCTTCAAATGGAATCTCCTCCGTTGAAAAATGAAATTACTTGCTCACTTGATTTGAGTCCATATTAGACTGCTCTAAGTGTTGCGCTTTGTGCTCATGGCTGCGGCCTATGGCTCTTGACAGCTATATGTGATCACACTTTGTGAGTGAGACAAAGCATTCCTTGAGGCCCAAGGCCAACCAAACTAAGCCCAACTATAGGGAAAAATAAAACATTTGTGTAAGGAGACGGATAAACGAACTTTGGGCCCTCCTAAAAATCACAGAATTCATAAACCACCAATCCACCAACATAATTTTCAAAGAGAAAAAGCTAGATTTTAAGTATTTTCCTTGCATTAGTTCTATTAATGGAGAGAGAGAGAGGGAGAATTACCAATATCTGAGAAGGGGATATTTCGTGTACCATAGATGGTTTCCACTGAAATTTATCCAAGTTGAATAGCTTCAAAGCCAACCCAAATTGCCACCAGCCGAGATCAAACAATCTTAACACTAGCACATCAGAGGATGCTTGGGCTAGAGGGGGAGGAAGAGAGACTCCGAAAGACTATAACCCAACAAACACAATCCCAGGCACTAGAAATTTGCCACTACAAAGAGCCATACTTGGCCATATTCCCACATTGCTAGAGCCACGACACTCACCAACATTGATTAAACCTCTATAATTTTGTATGAGCATTCCATTCAGACAACCAAGATATTTAGTGGGTATATGTGTTATTTGAAAATAATGTATCAACATGGAGGTTATTACATAAGGCCATTTTAACAATTGGTGTATAATAAAATGGAATAATAAAGGTCCCTCACTTTGTTTGATTTGTGTAGTATTTGAGAATGGGGATGATTTTGCGTGTAGACCCTTCCATCATGTCACGAACAATGCAATGTGGGACATAAAAAAAAATATTATTGGCACCCATGTAATTCTAAGGCTCAAGACTCAAAATATTGGAGCTCAGTTTCATGAAGAACAAGACATTAATGTGATGAATAATTGAAATTTTGGAGTTAATTGTCTTGCATTCTTCATTAAGCAAAGATGCAAAGTTTCTAAAGTAGAAAATAAAGTCACTATCATTGCAAATGTTGATGAAATTTAAAATAATGACACAAATACAACCCAAAATGGTAGAACTAAGGAAAAATTATATTAATCAAACATAGATTAATAAAAAAATCCATGAGAGATGAGTTGGTTCATGGATCTTGTGCCACTCCACCTATGAATGCACATACATCACCTCTCACAACTCTTAATTCACCTCTCACAACGCCCAGCTTCAAATTTTCCAACCAATTACCCAATGAATACACCTGCCTCCTCTTTGAGTATGATAGTTTGTCACAGATAAGATGCATTGACGAGTAGAACACACAATTGATGTTTCTATAAAGCCATGCCCTCAGTATTGGGTTGAATTCCAATATTGCCGATGCAACGCTCAACAATGCCAGAATCAACCAAAACACTTTCTTGGTTTGGAGGAATAATCCTACCAAGTTTAAAATCTTTAGTACTTTCTCTTCGGACGTCTACAAAATAATGTTAATGACTAATCATGCAGATCGACTCAGTTGTGAGCGCACCCTCATCCAACACCTGCAAGGTGCTCAAGTCAAAACATGTGTAGTATCACTAATCATAATGTCTCAAACAAAGACGGGAAAGACATCGTGCATACGCCTCAATAATCAGGCAAGGCTATTCATTAGGCCACGGGCCTCTCTTTTCCATAATCTCGTAGGATCCCACGAACCTAGGAGATAGTTTAGCCCCTTTTTCCAAACTTGATCGAACTCTTATGCGGTTTCAGCCGCAAAAGTACTCGATCGCCACATCGTAATTACGGTCAAATCAACGCGCATCGACATAAATCTTTTGTCGATCTTGCACTTCCTCGATCCTTTGTCTTATAGTTTGCATTTTATCTTCCTTTTCTTGGATTGCTTCTGGTCCCACCAGGACCTTATCCTCAAGCCAATCCCAACTCAAAGGCGTCTAACACGGTTGCCCATAAAGAAACTCGAAGGGCACCATCTTAATGGTGCTTTGGTAATTGTTTTTATAAGTGAATTCTACCGGTGATGAGAATTCTTCCCAACGCGTTTGTTGGTCCATCACGTACATGCGCAACATGTCTTCCAAGGTCTGGTTCATTTGTTCGGTCTGCACGTCAGTCTCTGGGTGATACGCAGTACTATAGTTAAGTTGGGTTCCCAAGGCCTCTTGGAAACTAGTCCAAAATAGTCTAGTAAACGTCGATCCACGATCAGATATAATCCTCTTAGGCACGCCATGCAGTCTCACAATCTCACTGATGAAAACTCTAGCAATGTCAGGTTCTTGATATGTCATACACACAGGAATAAAATGGGCACTCTTCGTCAGAGTGTCGACTACCACAAAGATCGAGTTGTGTCTCCTTGCTGTCAATGGCAATCCAACAATGAAATCCATTGAAATGACCTCCCATTTCGATTCCGGAATAGCGTGTGGTTGTAGTAATCCTGTTGGATGTCTATGTTCAGCCTTTACCTACTAACATTCTAGACATTTGGCCACATAGTTAACTATGTCTGCCTTCATTCCTTTCTAGAAGAATAGGGGTTTAAGGTCCACCCTCATCTTCGTAACTCTTGGGTGAGCCATGTACACTGCTCTGTGAGCCTCGTTTAGGATCAAAATCCTCAACTCGTCATTCGGTGGTACGTAAATCCGATTATTAAACCTCAATAATCCATCGTCGTCAAACGTAAGTCCTTCAAATCTTGGTACCATCATTGTGTTTTGTCCGATAAAATCCTTGACCTCCTTGTACCAGTCATCATCGCACTGTAAAGTTAGGATCTTTTCACATAGATTCATTTGAAGAGACAACACCGAAAAGATGTGTGGTCTCTGACTCAATGCATCTGCCACTTAGTTCATTGTTCCTTTTATGTAAGAAATCTCAAAGTCGTACTCGCTAAGCAATTCCTACCAACGTCGTTGTCGCGCGTTCAGGTCGCTTTGCGTAAAGATGTGTTGTAGTCCGCAATGGTCCCTTTTTAGTTCAAATTTTTGTCCAACAAGGTAGTGTCTCCAAACCTTCAAGGCATAGATAATTGCTAACAACTCCAAATCGTGTGTCGCATAGTTCTCCTCATGCCTTCTCAGTTTCCTAGAGATGTAAGCGATCACTCGACCATCTTGCATCAAGACTCCGCCTAAGCCTTCCTTGGATGCGTCAGTGCATACCAACAAGTCCGTGTCCATGTCAGGGACCTTTAGTATCGGTGTTGTTGTCAACAACTCTTTCAGCCTCCGAAATGCTTCCGCGCATTTCTCGGTCCAAACAAACTTCTTGTTCTTATTTTGCAACTCTGTGATCAGATTTTCTATCCTCGAAAATCCCTTGATGAACTGTCGATAGTATCTTGCTAAGCCCATGAAGCCACGCACTTCTGGGACATTTGTCGGTGCAGGCCATTCTATAATAGCCTCGACCCTTGCTGGATCCATGGCGATACCTTCACCAGAGATGACATGCCCTAAGTAGTGAATCCTCGATTGATAAAATGAGCATTTGGACAACTTCCCATACAATTTATGCTCTCGCAGACACTGTAGTACCAAGCGCAAGTGCTCATCATGTTCCTCCGTCGTCCAAGAGTAAATCAAAATATCGCCAATGAATACTTGGATGAACTTGTCCAAGTACTCGCGGAACACCCTATTCATCAAACTCATAAATACCCCCGGGGCATTTGTCAATCCAAACCGTAAAACAGTAAACTCGTAAAGTCCAAACCTCGTCTTAAAGGTGGTCTTAGGGACTTCATCCTCCTTGATCCATAAATGGTGATACCCTGATCACAAATCGATCTTTGATAACATCGTTCCACCCTTCATCTGATTGAATAGATCATCAATCCTCGACAACAAATACTAATTATTGATCGTTGCCTTGTTCAATTGATGGTAGTCAATGCAGAGCCTCCACGACCCATCCTTCTTTCTTATGAATATAACAGGCGCACCCCATGGTGACACACTCGGACGTATAAGTCCTAGGTCCAGTAGCTCCTTCAGTTGCATTCTCAACTCTTGTAACTCTGGGGTCGACATCCGATAAGGCGTTCTTGCTATCGATTTAGTCCCCGGTTTCAGGTCTATGGTAAACTCCAATTCCCTCTCTGGTGGCATCCCAGGTAACTCCTCTAGGAAGATGTCCGCAAACTCTCTCACCACAGGAAGGTGTTCTAGACCTTTCGCTACTCCCTTCTCGTTTAATGCAAAGATCGCATAAAGCTTACATCCCTTGTTCATGATCTTTCGTAGCTGCAAGGAAGAGATGAACCTCAGGGAAAATCTCTGGTTTTGTCCTACAATCATGAGTCTTTGTCCCTCATCATCGACCAAGCTCAACTGTTTCATCTTACAGTTGAGTATCGCCTCATGCGATTCCTACCAGTCCATACCGATCATGACGTCATAAGATCCTAAGATTGTGACGTACAGGTTGGTCCTGGTGACAAACTCTCCCAGGTTAAGGGTACAAACCATAACCTTGCCTCCAACCATCTGTTTGGCTCCCGAACCCATCTCTACAAAGCTAAACTCATCTTGTTCGACTGCCTTTACCTTAATCCTTTTTAGCATTGCACTAGAAATGAAACTCTCGATAGCACCGGGATCTATCAAATACTAAGGGTCTGGTCAACGACGGTACCTGATGTCTCAAGTGCATTCGAATGGTGCTCTGCCTGGTGGTTATTCACCACTATATGAATCCGATGGGCCTTGCCCAAAACTCCCATTGTAGTGGGTTCGACTAATCCATATGCTCTGACCCTTTCCTCTAGGCATTAATGTTGGTAATGTGGCTCCCCACAATCCAGCACACTTTCTTCGGTCCAGTAATCCTGGTACCTGAAGTAGAAGTTGAATTCTAACAATTAGGCCAAATTCGAACTTCTTGACCTTAATTTTTTGGGTAATTTGGTGCAGAGCATACCAAAGTAGCTCCAAAATGGGCCTCGTACTTGGGCATCGTGCGACTTCTTGGTCGCAAGGAGTCGAACTTGTTGAGTTGATGCTCAATGAATTCCTCAGAAAGATACCTCTCCTGGAACCGTTCCTCAAACAATTCCTCTGACACATTGTCGACGACAATGTTCAATGTGGCAGGAGTGTCTTCTGCCATATAAGAGCACTCCCTTTCAGTTGAAAGACCACCATGTGGACCTTCATGTTGTAGGTCGTAATCATGAAGCATGAAGCACTAATCCTTGCTCTACAACCTTGCCTCGATGGCATAGCCGTCCGCGACACTGGTGGACTCGAGAACTCAACTCTATCAAGTTCTCGGTGGATGCTATCGGTACTAGCTAGGGCGCGCTGTGGACCCTTAGGGGTATAGGTGACCTGGCCTCATCTTAGTACCGATGGTGAATCAAGGCCCTTGACATTACCTAGAAAGGCCTTGTCAGACCATCATCATCCATTACAACAAGTGAATCCAGCCCAAGGACTTGTTCTTCCCCTTGGGGTTCGACTCTGAGGGTGCGGGAACTTCTGGAGGCATCACACCTCCTTCCACGACACCACATTGAGAACCTCTAAAGCATCCTCTAAATGTGATCACCACATGGACACGTTAAGGTTTTTAATTAACGCAAGGGTTAATACCCACGAGTTTACTATAGTGGAAAGCCTAGTGATCCACAATTGTAGGGTTGAACCCACTCTGATACCATATGTAACGACCCACTTGTTACGACTATAAGCGAAGCAGAAGGTGCAATTTTTTTTTATTTAAACAGGATGACAACAACGATTAAAGATTAACAACACATTTGACGACGAGCACCATGCCCGCAGAACAGGCAACTATGACTCCACACACTGGCACAAGAGCAACTGGGTGGGACATGCGTAAAACAACAAGGAGAAACGATTACCCACCCGACACAAGCATGACCATGCCTACACGCTAAAGGATAACATCCCCATCCCGACACAACGAACTTGATGACCAGTTAACTAGGACCTCGATGACACACAACCAAATGCTTGAAGGCGTTACAAACCGAAGCACCAACATGAACTTACGAAGATCAACAAACCCACCACTAGAAGCACAGGCTTCGGCCAAGTGGTCATTCGCCTCTATCCAATAAGGTGTGCCATGATACCCTCATCAAGAATCATGTCGTCCCCACGCGATATGTGTAACAATAACCCTAGCACAACATGACCTATCTGGACCAGGGACTCAAGATAAATCCAGTGCGCTAAGAGTCATAAGAACTGACAAGAAGACTACACCTATTTGGGAACAAATCTCAAAAATACCTATTTGGGTCATAAATAAAATTCACATGCATGTGCTTGAGATAATAGAGATTAAAGATCAAGATAGCAGAGATTAAAAATCAAATTCTTGTATGTTCGTTCATTTAAATTAAAAAAAGTATTGAAAAATCGTACAAAGAAATTTCATGTTCTAGTGATAGGAGTGCAGTTGCAGATTAATGGGTAGACTAGAAGTAGTGCATTACAATAAATTAAAATAAGTTTTAAATGTCTACACGTAATTGAGAAATGTATATGCAGTCCCTCCGAGCAATTTCTTGAAGCACTTTTAAACAAAAAGGGATATTCATAAACAAATGATAATATGGAATTACCAGAGAAAGATAATGGTTTAAGGGCCTGAACGAAACGATAACCAAAAACAAACATTTCATGGCCAGGATTATAGGATTTTAGGGTTCAAACGTAACGAATATGCATAAGAAGATTCATTCCTAAACTTTCCTATTTGGTGCGATTTCAAATAAGAGCCTTGTGGCATGTCCCGAATAAGCTTGTATTGTTAACAAGAACCCAAGAGGAGGATACGATCCATATGTATTATCTCATGCCACAGATTTTTAATTGCACAAGTTCATAATACATTGTCAATGAACCTTCAATGGGTATTATAATTGATCTTCAGTGAGGTGTACCTCACTTTGATTCATGTACACTCGAACAAATTGAAATATTCTTTAAATTGCAACCACTTGAACTCTTGACAGTAGGAATTCTCATGCACCAAGGAATGCTTGTGTAAATGAATGCCATGTGAAGAGATTCGGAGTATGAAATCTGGAATCTCTCCGAATCTTCCAAAGCACTTCTTCTTGGAAAAATCTTTCACTGGGTGAAAAGCTATTGTTCAATTGTCCTATCAGGATTTTTTTTTCTTCTAGAAATTGTAGAAGAAAGTCATGATAATCATTGTAATCTTAAACAATTGGCAAGGTCTTAGATTGTAGTGAGAAATAAATATATGAAAACTTAGGAGTATCCTTTTAACCATAAATTTCACTAATGATAAGTTTTTCCTTGACATGAGGCATGCTCTAGATCGTCCACGCGAGGTGATGCAAATACACACATAGTCTGGAAATGTTTGACACAAGAAAAATAACTTAAATTTAAACAGTTGCATCATGCATAGAATACAGATATAATTAATAAGTAGGCATTAATAACTTAAATTTAGGTAAATCATCATAAATCGCTATCCAGGTTAGCGTAGTTCATGCACAAGCAAATCATGACCATAACTATTCGTATCTGTTAGGTTATAATGCTGCCAATCAAGCACATTATATAGCAGAATTAAAATGACCAAGTTGTCTAATATTAGCTGTCGACGGTGATATCTTTGTATAATTATAAACTTGTTGCATAATTAAATCATTGTTCATAAAATTAAAGACATCAGTCTATGATAATTTGTAGTCTATAATATGAAAACGCTACTATTACACCTTAACATTCTTCATTGTCATCTCTTATATTAAAACGCAACCATTACACACAAAAAAAATGCAGATTTCATTCGCCATCAAGTATTAAATCTCTGAGGGATTTTACAGACCAATGCATTAAAAAAAACGCAGAATACATTCACCTTCAGAGTAGTAAATCGTTGAGGGATTTTACAGATCAATGCATTAAAAAAAAAACATAGATTACATTCACCTTCAGAGTAGTAAGTCGCTGTCATCCCAAGCCAAGGAGAAAAAAAAAATCACCCAGAATAATTTGAGGTCAATCACACTTGCTGGGTGTAAATCGATTCGAGTTCAAGAGGGGATTCAACACAGGCACAAACAGTACAAATTACACAAGTCAGGGCTGTCCAAATAAAGATTCAACGTAGTCCCCAATGAACATTCAAATGCTGACATTCAATCACAGTCTAGAAATAAAAAGAAACGTTGTCATTAAGATCGCAGAGAATGAAGAAGAACATCACACAGAGGTATTCCATCGCAAGAAGACACAATGACCATCAATCATCCAAGAACAATCAACCGCAGTAGATGGCTGGGCAAAACATCCTTCGCTCATCATCCACACACAAAAAAGCAGGGCATTAGAATCTATAGGTCATTGTGCACCGAAGTGACGACTGTCGATTCGGCTCCTGGCCGACTGCTCAGGCGTGGATTGACTAACTAGGGATGAAGGTGAAGACCAGGCATAAACTCTTCATAAAAATCAACTAGAACCAACATGATAGTCACAACATCAAGGATCAAATGCCAAGGAAAACAAGTCAAGCAGCGAGCTTAAGGCTATGGGGGAAATTAAGTTCTCAATTAAAATGATAAGTCAACACCTTCCTTACACAGTTAAAAGTTCATAATTGAAAGCGTAAAGGCAATAATAATCTACCATGCAGAATTAAAGTAAGCGTACCATAGCCCAAGCCGTCTGCTCTGAGTCGTTGTCCCGTGCGCTCCGTGCAGATCCCTCTTGCTAATCGATGAGACTTCACTGGTACCTCCCAGCCAACGCTAGGGGTAGTTTTCTTCCCCCTTAGCCCCCCCGAGCCACAAAGGAGACACATACACTAACCAGAGAACAACTAGCTCCCAGCTCGCCTTGCA
>SNQJ01S0035794.1:36498-46817 GCA_010110895.2 Picea sitchensis | reverse complement strand
AATCACTGGCGGAATCGAAAACTAGGCCAATCTCGTAGTCGTGTGACACAAGGTCAATTCTGACCGCTACTACTATAACCTTCAGGGGTCATACGTATGCCCCTTCCACAAGCACAAGTAAATCGGGGGGATTTGAACTCAGAACCTCATCAAACATAACACTTCATATCACGACACTTGCCAATTGAGTTTCCCTCGGAGACTAATCAATATGAAAATATTATTATAAATTTTAAAAAATTGTAATTTTTTTTTTTGTAAATGTTCATCTCATTACTTGAGGTGTGAAGAGCGGACAAAGTACTATATGACCATGGAGGAAATATAGAGTTCACCTTCACTTGGAGTATCAAGAAGGCCTCCAACAATCAAGCTGAAGCTTATGTGCTTTTACAAGGTTTAACATTGGCAAACTTCCAAGGCATCACTAATCTTACAATAATAGGGGACTCAAAAATAATAATCGAGCATGCAAGATTGAATACTCTCACAAGCAACATTCATCTCTGCTCCATCTTTCTCATAATCCAACAAGAATTCAAACTTTTTGCACGATTGAGTTCTTCCATGTCCTAAGAAACAATAATGGAGAAGCGGATCACTATACAAATCAGGCCATTAAGCAACAGCCACAGATAATTTCCATTAATGGAGTCTTATCTATCTACTCGATCCCACGATACTTAATTTGGTTCCTAAGGTTATTAAAAATAGGGTTCCCTTTCAACTTCAAGACTCAGTTAAATTAGCTAGTCCCTTGATTAACCTCTTTGAAATATCATTAAATTGGCATCGTACTAATCCCGTGGAGGTCAACATAATGACATGTGACAAGTGAAGGGCCATCTACTAGATATACGTCATCCAGGTGCTTCCAGAAATTCTCAACTGAGGTGTGATATTTTCCCTTGTTCCCCCTCTTGCTTAAAGGCGTATGTGGTATAGAAGTTGGATTCATGGAAATGATTGGTGGTATATGTAATCATGTTCGAAGGTGGAGTTTGTGTACAGAGATTCATCCACCCTTTTTTATCCCTTGTGCATATGAATTATTGTATATGGAAGTGCCTCCTCATTCAGTTTTTCATCCTTGGTTGGGTAGAGGATTCATCAGACAGAATTCTAGGAGTTTCTTCCTTGTTATCTTGTTTCTTATTGTGGCCACTGAGACTCATGGTGAAAGGCAGATGTGTGTGTTGGACCAAGCAATTTGACTTAATGGAAGAAGAAATAGAAAACTCACGTTCCATTGTACACTCTTTGCAAATATGATTCAATGGGCTCTCATCCTAGGTATTAATGGTTCTATAGGTTTCGATGCAACAACGACAAAGTATTCAACATCTTCAGGATGAATGTGTTTCCTTAAGTTTGCATCTTGGGAATTTTATATAGATTATACACATCTAGGAATTATGGAAATTGTTCTATATCTAAATTTTGTGCTAAGATGTCGATAGGCACTTTTGATACTAGGCTAAGCAACACCCTTGGTTTTTTGGAAACTGGTGTAATTCTCTGGCATTCGTATACGCTATTTATATTAATAAAAGGGTCCCTTTTGATATTAGATTTTTTTTTATCCCATTACCATAATTAAAAATATGGTTATAAATTCCATTCCTTATCATATTAATAATAATAATAAAGTAAATTGTTAATGTTAATTTTAAATAAACTTATTATTAATATTAAAAAAAAAACAATTATCGTCAACAAATTATATGATGGATGTTAACCACCACCATCATCATTATAATTAAAAATGTTATTATTTTTTTTTTTTTGTTAATTGTCTGGACCTTCTTGGCAGCAGGATTAACCTTTGGCTTGAGAAACCATGACTCAGGGGCATCTAAGCCGTCAAAGTCACCCGGGGATCGCACCTGGCCCGAGCCACACCAACCCTTAACATGGTTGGATTTTTTGTCCTTGCAGGTTTCGAACCGGTGACTTTTCAACACAAAGTGGCTTAACAACACACTCTGTCACCGACTATCCTACACCTCGGGGACTTTTTTGAAATTTGAAGGACATGGGGGNGTCACGATACCATTTAATATGGTATCTCTGGGTGCAACCACACGTTCGACCACTACCTCAAGGTGTCCCCATGGCTCCAAGTAAAGCCCTCACGAGAATTGAACCTTGCCCAATGGTGAAAAACTCCTCGCTTTCCACCATTGGATCCAACCCCTTTGGGTAAATTAAAAATGTTATTATAAATTTCAATGTCATTACTTATTATTTAAAAATTCTATGTTACAAATTTATTTTTAAATCTTTATTTTAAAACATATATATATTAGAAAGAACAAAAAGTCCCACCGTAGAGGGATAGGAGGCATAGCTTGTTATATTAGAAAGAGAATTTCTCCTCGGATTCAACTTCATAAGATCAACCCTCTAAATCAATACATTTGGATAGAAATTTTAGACACCAATGCTAAGAAGATGTATATAGCAATTTGTTGTTTTTCACCTATTAATTCTACTTTTTATAAGAAAAACAATCTAGATAGAAATTGTCTCTATAATAATTTAGAACAAGATATTTATAATTTGAAAAATCCCTAATAGCTCAAATTTAAAGTACTCAACATAAGTTGGAAGCCAATACTTTAAAGATATTCAAACTCACTTAAGTGAGCAACTAAGCAATGCAAAAAAACAAACATGTGAAACTTCCTATAACCATGAATTCCATTTCTAAATTCATGCATAAGAAAAAAAAAGATTAACTTTAGAATCATAAATATGAATTTAAGAAGAGATGGAACATGTATCTTCTAAACAAAATGGTCCAAGAAATTAGTTGCTTGTGATAATTTTTCCACCCAATCGTAGGCATCCATTATATATGCCACCCCCAAGCCAAACTGTGAGGCCAACAAGGAGAAAGAAATTGGTCAAGGACTCTTAGGCCACTTGCCCAAACCCAATTTTTCTCAAGCTTAGCCTAATTGTTTACCATAGAACACTTCAGGAAACCATCTAGCCAACACATCCTTGACACTCTCTTACATTGCCCCACACAACACAAGGAAGACATTTCCCTTCTCTTCTCGGTAGTACCTCATGAATATTCATCCCTCCAGTGCTCTTCATTGTGCACAAAAGCATCCAATTTGATGACTACCTCCAGGAATAACCTAGTTACAGAGTTATACCTCATCTCTTAAGCACTCAATGAATATTAATATAAGGGGAAAGGGATGGTTTCCTAAATAATCTAGCCTCTACGCTCCTCTGCAACCTTCCATGTCTCTTCTCAAGTCCACCATCTTCAATTCCACAGTTCTATTTGGTCTTCTATGGATTTGAATCTCATTCCCTCACTTGAGAACATAGCTCATGTTGGCACAGGGGCAGACCCAGGGTTCAACGCTACAACATCGCACCAACAAAACCCTAACTACCGACCCTTTCGGCAACACCTGCGAAGCAGATGAAGTCTCACCCGAGGTAGAGGCAGAGGTAGTTCCAGGACTCAGATGTCTTCAACCTTAGCTGGGACACAGATATGTGATTGTAATACTTAATAGAGCACTTAGCATCAACAGTTCATCAAGATCTAACCAATATCCACTTCGGTGGTTCACCCCCACCCTGGGGCTACGTCCACCAACTCTTCTTCTTTATTATTTTCTTCAATCGATTACAAGAATAGAGCTATCAAAACCCTTCTTCGCATAAGACAAAAGATCTGCACAGCTCGCTAGATCCTTCTTCCTTGCGTTACAACACAAAGCCTTCATCGTCTGTTATAATCACTTGCACTTAGCTTTGCAGGTCTCTTACAGTCATGCACAAAGCATTTAAAATCCCCGATCACATAGATCGAACTTCCTCATACATTGCCTAGACATCTATTTATACTTTACAAAATAGGCCTAAACATGGGTAAACTCATGGGTCGACATCTCAATCCCATTACATAATCCCAAAAACCCAAAAAGGACCCAAAAAGGGGCTGAGATCCTCGTGATCTCTGCTTCATCTTGCGCTCCTCCTTCGATAGGCTATCGAAGTCCCAAACTAGGTCAATATGACCAAGAATATCCAAAAACTTGGTCAAGGGCCAACATACCCCCAACACTCACCTGTGACTCATCTGAGTCACTCTGGTCTGACTAGTTCTGCCTTGAACGCCTCAAGCTTGGCTTGAGATGCTTCGACTTGCTGTTGTGCTATGACCTCTTGCTCGATGAACTCCTAGATCAATGCGTCGTTCATGGGCCCTTCTAGGCGTTGTTATGTTGCGGTGACAACTTGTTCTAGCTCTGCTCCTCGTCTTTCAACCTCTGTGAACAGTTGGCATGCCTTATCTTGTATTGGTTGGAGCCATTGAGTTACTTCCATAACTTTGATTTGAATCGTATGGATCTTTTGTTGGGTGGTGCGTTGCTCTTGAGACCGCTTCATTCTTTCCACAGCCAATAAGGCCTTCAACTGTGCCTATAGTGTGTCTGCATGCTCCTTCACTTCCTTGAGCTGCGACTCCAATTCCTGTAACTCTAGATTCTCAGTGAGGTTCTCATATGTTTGGGTGCGTTGGTTACTCAACTGCTTGCATTCTAGGGCAAGAGATTTTAGTCTGTCAACTGCATTGCGGGAAATTGCTTCCCTTAGGTCTCTTAAGTCTTGCGAGGTTTCAGGAATAGTGCATAGTTCCAGATCTGTGATGCGTTGTTGTAGCTACTAGATCACTTCTTCAAGTTGTACCACCTGTTGTGTAACTCACTCTTCGGTATTTACTTCTATTACTATCACAGAGTGAAGTGCTCTGTTGACCATTTATTTTACTTCGAGTTGCTCTATGAGAAACCGTTCCTTGCTTTGTTGTAGCTGTGCTTTTTCTTCATCCCACTTTGCTTGGACAACAAGCTTTTCTCGTTCGGTAACACTATGTTTTTCTAGAAGGACTCCATGTACTTGTGCCAAAGCCTGGGTGGCTTGCGTTGTTTCTTCCTGTGCTCGTCGAAGGCGAGCTTCAACTATATCAACGATTCGGTGGATTTGAGCTGGCTCATCTCCCAGTTCTAGTGTTCCTACTGATATAGGTGCAGTGGAGACTGCGCGGTTGGATTGTAGTGCCTATTGAACCCCTTGGAGTTCAACCTTAATTAGATTGTACATATCCTCTTGCTGAGCCTCTTGCTTCTCTGTTATCTCCAACAAATCATCATTAAGGGATTCTACGATGAAATCAAAGTCATCTAGGGTGAGGATAGTCTGCATCTTGGTCATGGTTGCTTTCACTTTCTTCCAGGAGGAGGGTTTCGGAGGGGAAACCTTCCTTTTCTTTGAGGGGTCCTCCTTGTCTCTAGGTGGTATTACTTCTCCTTTCTTTTGCTCAGATTCTGTGACATCTACCTCTTCACCATCACCCCCGTGCTCCGGTGATATGGACGCAGTCTTCACGAATGTACTGTCTAAATCCTGAACCTCTTCAGGCTTCTTTGTCTTGCTGGGTCCAGGTGTATCCTGTGCATTTTCTGGACTGTCGATGTCAGATATCTTCACAGGGTCTGCTGGTATAAGGAGGTCTGCCAACCATTCCTTGGTGATCTCCTCCAAGTCTTCCTCCGTCGAGTTGTAGTAGGATTGCAATTGTTGTTTATGCCCATTTGCATGTAAATTAAATTTCAATCAGCGCTGAACTTCATCAAAGGCCAAAACCTGTGGAGAGCATTTGGGGTCATACGAGGCTAAGACTGGATGACTACCTTCAACTGGTTGTAGTATCTGTGGAACATGAAATTTGTTTGCAATTGCTTATTCATGTCACTAGAATACCACAGTGTACTGCACTTCGTGACCAGTGGTTCAAATGGCTCGATGTACTGGAAGGTCACACCTTTTGACATCTCCCATGCAATAAAAATGATCAGGATCAATAGCCAGCTAAAGTGAAATTCATACCCTTGATCCTGGGCTTCTCTACAGTCTAGTTCTACTTGGTTCACCAAGTACTTCGCCCAATTCATTTGTAGGCCCTTCGTGCACTTCCCTATGAGGTCGACTACAAAACCAGTGACTTGGGTGGGTCGATTCTTCTGTAGTACCTTTCCTGCGATCAATTGACAGGCGAGGCGCACTGCACCGCTTTGGATAGAAGATACCTTGTAGCCTCGTGTGACCTTCTTGACATCGTCGTAGGTATCCTTTATTCTCTGTGCTAGAGCATGATCCATGGCTTTTCTAGGGTAAAATTCCTGTGGATCAGGGCCTTGCATACTCAGCCCTGTGATTTGATTGATCAACATCAGATCCACTATGATATGGAGGTTTAACCACAAGTATCTGCCATGGTAACAAGACAACGACAACGAAAACTTGATACATGCATTCACCTCTTGGTGTATTCCGAAGTGAGGAATATTCATGACGTTGAATAGTGTGGGCTATGCGAGGTTCATGGTCCATGACTGAGGAATTATCTTCGAATTATTTCTCTTTGTTCTGGTAAGGTACTTATGTGGGGCGAGCATGCTATAGACCTTCTTGTCGTCGAGGTTGAATTCGTTAAACTTCAATGCTACAGTCTTATCTTAGTCTGCGCATATCCCTTTCGGGAGGTACGCAGTGATCAAGGCATACTCAAAGTCTCTGGGCACACTGTCTCGATTTATTGTGCCGCTCAGAGGGGGTATATATGTAGGTAATATACTCAGGATCAGTTTATCATTTGCGAGATTATCCTTGTTCTTAGTTCACTTCTCATCTGATGGCTAGGATGGTCCAACTTGAGTAGTAGATGGAGAGGCTAGCAGTCCTCTCGTCGACGATGCTTGTACACCTGTAGACAATCCTCTCTCCGACATGACTCTTTAAGTCATCAAGTCGAGGAGTACTTTTGTCACTGATTCTTCAACTGTGGTGAGCTCGTCGGACATACGCGCTCAGGATTAACGATATTGGGTTCACGAGTAACTCAGTCGCTGTAATGAAATAGATGGCAGCAAGGTGATGATCAAAGTATACAATTCACTTAGTCGGCGGGATCAAACTCTCAATTAGCAAAAGTGTTCTCCGTTCATGGTGCGACGGGATAAATAGGTAACTCGACAATGGTTCGCTTGAAACGATTATGAAGCCTCATTAACTCTTGTTATGTTCATTATGGCGCGGTCCAATGGTCTGGTGGTGAACCATAAATGCTTTCCAACCAGTTTAGAGTGGCAGTCGAACGGATATATCATTCCCAATGGCTATATTACTTCGTCATGGAGAAGTTCCATGTGTCGCTATTCTGATATCCCGACGAAGCTCCAATTCTGTAAATTTTATTTCTGCGAAGTTCCCTTTGGAACCTTCTGTAACTTTTCAATCCCAACCTTCTTCTTACTTAGATTTCTAGCCTTCTTTCCAGTGAGCTTCGTCTCGGTATTCCTTTTTCCATTCTTATTCTTATCTTCCTTGGACATAGTCGCTTCGTGCTGCTGAGATTCTTTTCTAGGATTCAGGGGTAACACCTCTTCTTTATCTGGGATAGGTACTTCAGTCTTCTATGAGTCCTCTGATGTTCTTGTAGCTTTGACGTATGGGCCTCTAGTGTTTAATAGCTTCGATATGTTCTCTTGTTCATTAATCAAGTGTGCGATCCTTCTGGTCATGAAATCTTTTAACTCTTGTTTCTTCTGCTCCAAAAAATTTTCTTCTTCCTTTCGTTTGGATTGATCTCTATCAACCCAAGGTTTTCCTAATAACATGGTAAATGGGGCGTTGTCCTCAATAAATTTAATAATCTCAAAATCTTCTTCTGTCAAAGTTCCATTGGCCTTCATAGATATCTGAGCGAGCTTTCCACATAGGTTTAATAGTTTTCCTCTAAATAACCCTATTCCTCCTAATGAAAAAATCATAGCAAGCCTACCTATAGCTTCCCAAGTTCTCTCTGTCATGATATTCACTTGTGTTTCCTCATCTAGAATAATGTCAATATCGAAGTCTCTTATTCTTGCTTCAATGCATTATTTTTCTTTAAAGATCTCTAATAATCTAACATGTCGGTGGTCATTAAAGGTATTGTCCATCTGTAGCAATACTTTCTCTGATTTTTTCTGGGGTTCTGCTATTTCTGGATCTGCCTTAGGGTTTTCCTGGTTCATATTCATTCTTTCAAGCTTAGGAATCATTCTAGGGCAATCCAATGCTTCATGGTCCATACCTTTACAACAAATACAACTAGGTCTTTTTCCAGGGCATTCATTAGCAAGATGTCCCAGTCTTCTGCAACTGTAACAGAGGGTTAATCCTCTCTTTCTTTTAAATAATCCCCAGCTTCTCCTATACTACACGCTAGGATTATAAGAGCTAACCTGCAACAAATTCTTTCTGGGATCTCACATCCATTTGTTAGTCCAAACATTCTTTCTATGCATAGGTATAACATATCTTTCACTATTCTTATCAGATCTATTCATATCAAACCTTTTTTCATATACTAGTGCCCTAGTTTTCAAGCTAGGACATAATCTATCAAACATACCTAGATCCATACTTTAGAAACAAAAAGTTTCACTTATCTTACTTTTACAGAGAACAAAGCTTTCAGATCTAAAACTTTTCTACTATTCTTACCTTTATCAGAGCATAGAGCTTACAAATCTTACCTCTTTTCTTCAGATCTGAACTTCCTCTTGGCACAAATCTTCACAGGTCAAGTAAAATGTTGCGCACTAGGAAAATGAATCTACGCACAGAGCTTTCACAATTTTCAGATCAAGTCTTTGCACAAAGCTTCCTTTTTCTCAGTTCCCAACAATCACATTTTCAGTTCTGATACTGTGCACTTCAGCATTAGATCTATGCACAGGACTTTTCTTTTCTTTACTTTAGTTCCCAACAATCACAGTTTCAAGTCCCGACAATGGAACCATTTGTTGGCACAGGGGCATACCCAGGGTTCAATGCTACAACAATGCACCAACAAAACCCTAACTACCGGCCCTTTTGGAAACACCTGCGAAGAAGATGAAGTCTCACCCGAGGTAATACTTAATAGATCACTTAGCATCAACAGTTCATCAAGATCTAACCAATATCCACTTCGATGGTTCACCCCCACCTGGGGCTACGCCCAACAACTCTTCTTCTTTATTAGCTTCTTCAATCGATTACAAGCACAGAGCCATAAAAACCCTTCTTCACATAGGACAGAAGATCTGCACAGCTCGCTAGATCCTTCTTCCTTACGTTACAGCATAAATCCTTCACTGTCTATTACAATCACTTGCACTTAGATTTGCAAGTCTCTTACAGTCATGCACAAAGCATTTACAATCCTCGATCACATAGATCGAACTTCCTCATACATCACCTAGACATCTATTTATGCTTTACAAAATAGTCCTAAACATGGGTAAACCCATGGGCTGACATCCCAATCCCATTACATAATCCCAAAAACCCAAAAATGACCCAAAAAGGGGCCAAGATCCTCGTGATATCTTCTTCGTCTTGCACTCCTCCTTCGACAGGCTGTCGAAGTCCCAAACTAGGTCAATATGACCAAGAATCTCCCAAAACTTGGTCAAGGGCCAACAACTCCAAAACTTTAGAGGTGCATCAACATGAGAAAATGGTTCGAATGATGAGAGTGATTGTGAAAATGGGTTTGAATGAGAATTCCCTAGATCATAAGAATGAGTGATTTAGCATGAGAATGATGATAGTGTTTGAACTAATTCAAATTAGCATGAAAGAGAGTGCAAGGGAACAAAGGATATTCAAACACCTATGAGGATGAAGTCTCTCACACTCATCATGGTGTTTGTACTCAACCCTCATGCCCTCATAACTATGGAAGGTGTATTTCCCCACCAACCACCACCTACATCTAATGATCGGTGGTTGATATTTTTAATAAATCACATGCTAATAAGGAAAAAAAGTAAGAGTTAGGAAAATTAAGCAACTTTAGGATTCATTTATCACCCCCACTATACCTCTCTTTCCTCCTTTTCTCTAGTGGACTCTAACAACCAACCTTGGACCTTTATGTTAATTTTTGAAATACTATTTACATATCTTGAGTATATCATGGAAGGTATACCACATGGTATATCAAAAGCATAATTATATCAATTGTATACCTAGACATTCATTAGTCGAGCCTTGGCCTTGAGTTTCTCACTTGGAATTCATACAAGATATTTACATCATATACATGAGGCATTATTTTACCTAAGTTCGCATGGCTTGACTCCCATCAATATAAACACTTATTTACAATTTGTACATAACTTTATCCAAAACATCCAAAGGATCAACACTAGGAGGTTACAAATTTACCATATGTGAGTAAATCAACC
>SNQJ01S0035794.1:11942-31216 GCA_010110895.2 Picea sitchensis | reverse complement strand
GGTTGTGAGGCGGGTCAAAAATATTTTGGATAAAACACTCAAAACATATTGAGGGTCTTTAGCACCAGGGAAATTGAAAGAACACCCAATGATATGAGCAAGTTCAAGGATTTGGAGAAGTTGCAGGTGAGTCCGGTTGTGAGGCGGGTCAAAAACATTTTGGATAAAACACTCAAAACATATTGAGGGTCTTTAGCACCAGGGAAATTGAAAGAACACCCAATGATATGAGCAAGTTCAAGGATTTGGAGAAGTTGCAGGTGAGTTTCAATACCCAGTTTGATCCGTAGAGGAATGTTGATTGTTCCATTACATTTGGAGTTGTTCTTTTAGTAAAATTTACCTTTCATTTTGTTGATAAGGGCCTTTGTTTGCCTCAAATATGAATATTTCACTCTAGTCCTCCATGGTTGTCCCTTTAAAAGGCGTAAATAACTTTGTTTTATTATGGTTTTGATTTAATAAAATTTTGTCAAAGTTCTTTTTTTTGTTGTTGGTTTTTGTGGTTTCCCAATGTTTTTTATGGTCTTGTGGAAAGTTTTAGAGAGATTTGAGGCCATTGTCTCTGCTAATCAATTATTATGGCATTTTTTAAAAAAAAATTATTGGACACCTTCTCAACACTCTAGTTCATGCTATTTTTTTGGCGTTGTAGTGTGCAATGGCTCCTGGGATTTTTGTTTTTTTCCGTTCATGGTTATATGGGTTCACGATGGGTTCAAGATGAGATGGGTTCTTGGTGGGTTCAAGATGAGATATTTTTCCTTGTATACATGTTCATATCATTGGATTTATACAACAAATACAACAAAGTAATTGTTATGTCAAAATCCATTATGATACAATTGGATGGATAGGTTATTCAAACATGAAGTTAATATAGGTTAAGGTTCCATTCATTCTTTTGATTGGACCTACCAGGATGACACCATCGATTTGATGAAGGGGTGTGAGGGGTAGTGGTAGGCTGATCATGTCATGTTTCATTGATTAACTTTCTTGGCCTTTCCTTACACCGAGTAGTAAGTTAACTTTGTAATAAATTAATCTTCTTTCTTGTAACAAATTTGGTGAGAATTAGGAAAAAATATTAGGCATGAGCAGATCTCTACCGTGATCCAAAGCTTATCCATGGAGTAGAAATGTAAAATTATGAATAAAACTAAATAAAAAAATTGATCAAAATTCTAGATCAAAAATTTGATCAAAATTCTAGATAAATAGATGAGTGACTCTAGCTTTTCGTTTCCTTGGATTTTTACCACTAAATAAAAATTTGTTACAACAATAGAAGGCTTTTCCACACCGGTCATTGAACATCATACTTTTTATGTCCACTAATATTTTCATACCATCATTTTGGTGCATAACAGATTAGATTACTCTAGGATATCTCTACAACTAGTTGGGATTGTCTTCATTGTCTGACTACAATGATTCTTGAAACCATGGAGATCTTGCCCAACAACTTCCATATTATGGATTTGTAGGTCACCCAAGAACCCGCATTATGGGAAAATTGTGTACGGGGTCATCCACATACTTGATTGTCCCTGGTTGAGTTGAAGCTAAATTTTGGTAATAAAGTTGTAATGAACTTGCCCAAACTTTTTCTTTAAACTAGTCAAAGGGGTTTCTGTCTAGGTTGGTTGTATGTTCTATATATCTTAACATTTTGTGTGCAAGACATATACTTAATGGGCCTAATAGGTCTCTATAAAATATATGTTGGTCACAATCAATTGATCATCTTGTATATGCAATGACCTTAAAGGAAATGGTCTCTATGGATGATATTGGAGATTGATTTGCCTTGAAATTCTTAGGAGTTATTCTCTCTTTTCTTGCAAGAGCAAGGTGGTTAAAGTAGGCCATGCCCAAATAAAATGGCACATGAAATATCACTGGAAAACCCATTGGAAAACTCATCAAAAAAATGTCTACTCTACCCATAAAGTCTCTCTGTACAAACAAAAATTCTTAGTCAACTGCAAGTTCGATAAATAAGACCTCACCGTATCCCAACACTAAGTCTGGTTCAAGATGAATATGTTATTGATTTTTTAGATAAATGGTAAGTATTATGCTTGAAACATGGCAGTCTTTTGATGATATATAGGATGCCAAACAAAGTTGTTATGTACCTGTGAACTTGTTATTTGATAAAATTCCTTTGACTTGATTTCGTCCTAATTGTTTTCTAAGAGATGTCTCTTATAACTATTTTCATGTAGACATTCCTTTTTCAATATGGAAATTCAAAAAACTGTCTATAACAGTTGTAAGTATTCGAGTGTGTTTCACTTGCTAGCTTTTGTAGATATTTTTGTTTCATTTGTATATATATTTTTAATCATGTCTTGTATTAGAAAGAAATGGAAACTTTTTTACACGACTAAAGTAGCAATTTTCTTTGAAGATGAAAACAAAACTAATAAAATACATATATTGAACAAGTGTTGCATGGCAACGTAGTCCCTGCCGGGTTGAATTGGGAATAAATGTAGAGGGATGGGGAAAAAGTAGTAGAGGCAGATGGAAACTGCAGCAGAGACGTGACAAGCAACATGAAGCACATATGGTATCCATGCAGGAAATGACACGTGGCCTCTAGAACCCCATTTAGTTTTTGAAACTATATAATCAATCTTGCTATGTTCGAAACTATATAAGAAGGAATAATCGAGAATGAAAGACGCTGGAAAAAAAAATGTGTGCCTTCTTAGAAGGAAAAGGATGAAGAACAAAAAAAAAAGATGACGAGAGCCAACTGGAAATCTGATAATGGAAGAAATCCATTGCGGGTGCCCACAGAATTAGCATGAAGAGCAAGTTTTCCTTAGTGGTGTCCACTCTTATTTTTTTTCTTTGCCGTCAAAGTGAAAGAAGATTGACGTAAGGTATAAATTTTTTCTCCGTCTAAGGACATGGAATTAAAGAGAAAATGCCTTCATTTTTTTTCACATTGAATTAAAGAGAAAATGCCGTCAAAGTTGTCACATTGAATTAAAGAGAAAATGCCTTCATTTTTTTTCTCAGTCTAAGGACATGGACGGCCCGATGATACTGTACGTAACCGGTGAAGGATGATGATTTGAATAAAATAAGATGATGCTCGACCAAAAAGAAAATGCATAATAGTACAAAGAAGAAGATTAAGAATCGAAACAGAAGAGGGCGGAAAAAGGAAAATACGTGCCTTCGAAGTAAAGAAAAAGGATGGAGGATAAGAAGCAAAGGATGGGGAGAGGCAGATGAGCGCACTGACTGAGTAGGTGTCGTTCATTGTTTGTAGAGGAACTCTGACAATGTAACAATTCCACAAAATTTTGAGTAACTTCTTGTTTCCCAATGTTTTGTTTTTGGTCTTGTGGCAAGTTTTAGAGAGATTTGAGGTCATTGTCTCTGCTACTCAATTCTTATGGGATTTTGTTTTGATTTTTTATTGGACTTGGAGCTTCTTTAGGTAGCCCTTCTTAAAACTCTGGTTCATGCTATTTGTTTTGGCGTTGTAGTGTGCAATGGCTCCTGGGATTTTTGTTTTTTTTCGTTCATGGTTATATGGGTTCATGATGGGTTCAAGATGAGATGGGTTTCATATCATTGGATTTATACAACAAAGTAATTGTTATGTCAAAATCCATTATGATACAATTGGATGGATAGGTTATTCAAACATGAAGTTAATATAGGTTAAGATGCCATTCATACTTTTGATTGGACCTACCAGGATGACACCACCGATTTGAGGAAGTGGTGTGAGGGGTAGTGGTAGGCTGATCATGTCAGGTTCCATTGATTAACTTTCTTGACCTTGCCTTACACCGAGTAGTAAGTTAATTTTGTAATAAATTAATCTTCTTTCCTGTAACAAATTTGGTGAGAATTAGGAAAAAATACCAGGCATGAGCAGATATCTACCGTGATCCAAATCTTATTCACGGAGTGGCAATGTCAAATTATGAATAAAACTAAATAAAAAAATTGTTCAAAATTCTAGATGAAAAATTTGATCAAAATTCTAGATAAATAGATGAGTCACTCTAGCTTTTTGTTTCCCTGGATTTTTACCACTGAATAAAAATTTGTTACAAGAATAGAAGGCTCTGTCACACTGCTCATTGACCACCATACCTGTTATGTCCACTAATATTTTCATACCAGCATTTCGGTGCATAACAGATTATACTACTCTGGGATATCTCTACAACTAGTTGGGCTTGTCTTCATTGTCTCACTACAATGGTTCTTGAAACCATGGAGATCTTGCCCAACGGTTTCCATATTATGGATTTGTGATTCACCCAATAAACCACATTATGGGAAAATTGTGTACGGGGTCATCCACATACTTGATTGTCCCTGATTGAGTTGAAGCAAGCTAAATTTTGGTAATAAAGTTGTAATGAACTTGCCCAAACTTTTTCTTTAAACTAGTCAAAGGGGTTTCTGTCTTAGAGAGGTTGGTTGTATGTTCTATAAATCTTAACATTTTCGTGTGCAAGCCATATACTTAATGAGCCTAATAGGTCTCTATAAAATATATGTTGGTCACAATCGATTGATTATCTTGTATATGCAATGACCTTAAAGGAAATGGTCTATGTGGATGAGATTCGAGATTGCTTTGCCTTGAAATTCTTGGGAGTTCTTCTCTCTTGTCTTGCAAGAGCAAGGTGGTTAAAGCAGGCCATGCCCAAATAAAATGGCACATGAAATCTCACTGGAAAACCCATTGGAAAACTCATCAAAAAAATGTCTACTCTACCCATAAAATCTCTCTGTACAAAAAAAAATTCTTAATCAACTACAAGTTCGATAAAGAACAAACAAAAATTCTTAATCAACTGCAAGTTCAATAAAGAAGACCACACCGTATCCCAACACTAAGTCTGGTTCAAGATGAATATGTTACTGATTTTGTACATAAATGGTAAGTATTATGCTCGAAACAGGGCAGTCTTTTGATTATATATAGGATGCCAAATGAAGTTGTTATGTACCTGTGAAGTTGTTATTTGATAAAATACCTTTGACTTGATTTCGTTTTAATTGTTCCTCAAGAGATGTCTCTTATAACGATTTGCATGAAAAAATTCCTTTTTCAATATGTAAATTCAAACAACTGTCTATAACAGTTGTAAGTATTCTAGTGTGTTGCAGTTGCTAGCTTTTGTAGAGATTTTCGTTTCAATTGTATATATATTTTTAATCACGTCTTGTATTAGAAAGAAATGGAAACTTTTTCACACAGTGACTAAAGTAGCAATTTTCTCTGAAGATGAAAACATAACTAATAAAAGACATATATTGAATAACTACTCTCTTTAGTAAAGTGTGTTGCATTGTTCATGTCCATTTTTCATGTCCATATTAAATGTTTCATGGCCATACAATGGGAAGAGTGAACAAACATGATGTACACAAAGCAAAATTTTAAATAATGTATTTGATGGGATAAGATTATAAATCTAAAGTGTCTTGGATTCTCACAATATATATCCTAACATATATAATCTTTTAAATTTTACTATTAAATGTTTTTTGATTGCGTGAAGTTAAAGTCTACACCCATTTTGTCATTAAATATGTACTGTCATTACATAAGATGTGTTATTAAGTAAAATCTTAGTAAAAGCATGTGCCTAAAATAGGTCTAAAGTAAAAGCATGCTCATGCATCACATGTTACTATTTTTTCTTAAATGTCCTTCCAACGACCTCATTCTTGGTTGGTCATTAAGGGCTACATTTACTATACATAGTAGATACATCTTCTTGTCATAAACATCTTCCACAAAACATATATTTTCCAGATCACGGAAAGAGTACTCTCCTTTCTATGCAAAGCAGCAATCCATGCCATTTGTTATGTCTGTGTTTTCATTTATTGATTGGCTTGAAAATTTGGAGATGAAACCTCAACTAATTCCAATTTTGCACTACTTGTATCTGGGAGTTTCTTGCTATTTATCGGCAGATATTTGAGGGATATAGTTGATTAAATACCAATCCCATATCTCCATACATGATAGAATAAAGAGGAATAGTTGTGTTACTGGCTAAGGAGAATGTCAAAGTTGTGTTACTTACTTACTTGGGGAGCGTTGGATGAAAAATAAGTAATCATGAGGAGGAGCCCTCGTAGCAAGTCGAAACTACCCTACCCTATGTCATGTAGTAGGAAGTAGGGGGTAGGATTTATATTATGTCTTGGCCATTAGGTCTTGAGTAATAGGAAGAAAAGGAGCTTGATCTGAATACATGATAGAATCTGATGGAAATGCTACAACGTTGTCAATACTGAAATTGGAAAATTGTTAACTCTACAAAATTCTAATATAACATATCAATAAAATTGACTGGGACTGCATCCACTCATGACACCCTTGAATAATATTTGACTACTTGAAATTCTAGCCAAATTTGGTGTTATCCATAAAGAAAACCATAAGTCAGCCCCTCCCACCCTACATATAGGTTTAGTTAGGAATATTCTTTGTTTATAGATTTTAGGCATAGGTCCAGTGATTTCAGGTAGGTTACCATATTGTGTGTTTAGAAATTTTGTCATTTATAAGATATTATTATTTTTATATCGGGTGCAAAAGTTCTCTTTTTTGATATAGAAAAGTAGAATGCACAACATGATAACTATCCACTCTAATGCAATACAGGCTCAGCTATCTCAACGAATTGATTATGCATTAGGATCTCCACTATATACCACAAAAATGGTCCAAATCGAGGGCTAGAACAAAGGTAAAAGAAAAATTAGGGGCCATAGAGGTGCTCACAATGCAAGCATGAGCCCAACAAGATCCACCCTTCTCAAGCATGGGGAGGAGCACATTCAATCAAGGTTCATACATAAAGCTTGCCATAAATTGGCTATCGGTTTAAACACATTGTCTAGTAGTCAACAGATTGAGCCTATGTAGGATTTTGTCACATTATTAAAATCAAAAGAAGGTAGTATAAGATTTAATAATGTAAATATAACTATGTTTAGAAGAGGTACTTGAGTGGTTAAATAATAATGTATTTTTAAGGTTATGGTCTAGTAATTTGATTGCTTTAGTCTACAGAGGTGTACATACCCTACCCCCTCTGGATTTGATCCTATGACCTATAAGGAAGGGACACATTTTCTTAATTATTAGGCCCACTCAAATACCCTTTTACAACTTCAGTTTAAAAGCACTACAAACTTTTGATTTATTTGAAATGTTTAAGTACTACATGTTTGGCTAAGAATATGCCTTCTATGTGTGTGGATAATTTAATAAGATGAATATTGCACATAATGCAATTATTATAATATAATAGTCTATGTTTTGTTTGTTTAGTCCTAATGCATTATTGTCAATTATTGTTCGTTTTAACATATTTCTGATGTTTTTGAAGAACATATGGGTGGAAATATCAATCCAAAATCATTGAAGTTCAAGAATAATATATTTCGGAAGCCATAGGTGGTTTGAATACCGAATATAATTCTTTTTATAGATTGCTTTTGTGCCATCTATTTTTGGGTATATCTTATGTAAAAACACCACTACATTGGATGTTCTTTGGTACAGGTAATATGGAGTGGAAACCCCCTCCTTTATGTTTCATTCTTGCTCATACTTCCTCACTGATTACTTGTGGTGTCATGACAAAGTCTTCAATAAGCTCATATTTGTTATTTCCTGTCATTTTCAGAAATTCTTAAACAACCTGTTGCAAAGTTATGGTAAACATGATTTTATTAGTGTATATGAGTAGCATTTCCCTTTGCTATGATTTGTGAGCTTGATTATGTTCACAAGATTAGAAGCTTATATATTAATCAGTTGGGATCACTTTATGGGATTCTAGGCCCTTCAACTGGCGTTTAATTAGCTTCCTGTTACATGATAGGTGGACATTGATGTGGATTAGTAACAACATACTAAAATTTGCCAGGTGGTATTTTTCTTTACCAGAGATTGCATGGTTAGAGGGGCTCCCTAATCTTGAGAAACAATGCTAGAGATTTGTTCAACTGTGGACTCTCAAGGTTCAAAAAATGACTCTTTACTTCTTGTCATTCAGTTTTCAGTGAGTGTATGAAATAATTACACATTTTTTTCTATAATTTGCAATGTTGGTTTCTTGCGTTGCATGTTGGATCAAATCTTCTTCATTTGGAAAAAGCATAAATGAGCCAAAGAAAGAAAATAAAGATCAAATTCAAGATCAAAAAAATACTAAAGGGTTTTATCAACTTACGATTATGAGAGATCTACGTGAATACAAGAAGACTAGTCAGATAAAACATACCCCATGCTAGAATCCTATTGATGCACTTTTTAAAATGCAATATTCCTCAATAACTTGATCAAATACATGTGCTAGGGAAAAAAAGAAAAGTAAATATCTGTTTATGTCACCTGCATGGGAATGAAAGTTATCTATAACCCCAAAAAATGTACTTCCAATACAATTATTTGCAAAGCATGTAGGTTTTCGCAAATATAGGAAATTTTCAAGATTTGGCAAGAAAAAGCAATCCAATATAATAAATATTAAATTATGACATGTTATCATATGTTAAACAAAAAATCCATGTTAAAGGGATCTACATCCTTAGAGAGAAAAAAAAAGCCATCTATAAATGTATAGCATTTAAGATAACCTAATTGTTCAATGGGGGTTCTCTTCAACGTACCTTTTTGGAAAAACAAAGTCCCGCCAATATCAAAGGAGGAAGATTTCAAAAAATAAACGGAGCCTTAACCTGAAATTTCTAACCCACCATAGCTTACGAACACATTTTCCATCTACCCACACAAAGAGGGGTTGGCTTGAGCTTCTACAAATTTGCAGGGATGATTTTAAGGATGACAATTTATTTTAAAATGTAGAAACCTTGGCGATTCTTACTAATCCTTCATATGTCAACTATAAATGTTTGGCAATATTTTTGTAAAAATATTCAAATTTCTAAGCATTTTATATAGTTTTTATAAAATTTTGGCTATTTTTAAGGTGAAATAATTTTATCCTATAGAATTTGGGCGAATCATTTTTAAAATAGCGAATCTCATTTTTTGAAAAAGCATGGAAAATTAGCCCATGAGCGAAATTTAGCCCCTAAAATCATCCCTGCAAATTTGGTGTTTTCTTATATAGATGAATTTAATGTAGTTGACGAGATTCCATTTATTGATAGAATTATACTTTTAACATTCTCAAATTTCCACGTTATTTTTTCTTGTCTTCTTCTTAGACAACAAGAACTCACTTGATGGAAAGTATGTTTTTTGCAAATCCTTGGTTCCTACTTAACAACCACTACTAAGAAAAAACAAAGAGTCCCCTCCTTTGAAATTTTACGGAATTAATGGCATATAATTTGATACTTTATGATATAATAATATTTAAATGCCTAAATGATTTGTGCACAGATTTGATAGTAATGAACCCTTGCACTGTAATACAAAATGCAAGGAGGAGATTGTCCACTAATTGTAATGAAAGTACATAGAGTTCAAAATTTGGAATGATGGATCAATCAATGGTGTGATTAATAGAATAATTAGTGTAATTCTTTTGGTCTTGAATTCAATACCAAGTCATGATATTATTAGAGGATTAGAGACTCACCTTATTTTGGTTCAACCTTTCCAATATGGCTAGTACTCTTTATAGGTTGAAAATAGGAATGTCTAAAATACTTCAAGGTATTGCAATGAAGATAGTTGTACATCCAAATCCACAGATAGCTCAACTAGTAATGATGCATCAGTGGATGCAAAGAGTGGTTCATGTGTGAACGACACTTTGGAGTTTCCTAATGTTTGTGGACAAAGTTGTATATTGACACCTTCAAGTTGTTTGGAAGAAAACTCTATATTTGATTCAACGAGATTTTTCCAGAAATTTCAAACAATCCAATCTGATGTAGGCCTTTATAGAGAATACATAGTCTAATGTACATAACACAAAGGTTTAGCTGGAATGGTAATTAAAATTGCAGGTGATTCAGATTCATATAGCCCCATTATATCTTGAACATGCCCCTAATACATTAATTTTGGATGCGTCTTAGTTGCAATAATAATAATGTTCAACCAATTGAAGAAGGCTTAAAAAGAGTTCAAATATAAATTATTAGGCCTTACAAGCGTCAAAAGATTCAATTTAAAATTGTTTTGAAAGCGGGTGCCTCACAATAACTCTTATATCTTTCTATGTATTTGCAAAATAGCATGGAGTATGTTAGTGTCCTTATTTTGAGAGAGATTCCCTTCACCTAAAACCAACACTCTCAATACCTCATGTAGAATTTGTTGGCAATGTTTTATCATTTGATTTTCTAATTTTTCACAAACTGTACTTGACAATCTTGAATAACTTACAAGGATAATACTCTTGTTTGATTTCCATTTTCTCAATGTATGAAGTTGGTTGCTTTATCTCAATCTTTATGCAGCCCATTGGATTACATCATATAGGTTATAAACATGGATCTCCTCCACTCTCCATTTTTTGTATTCTTTAATCCATGAACCCAAAATGCTTTGGCGGCTTTTTGGGTGCTATAATCAATGGTCTTTCCTTTGGGTATTTAGTAAAGAAACTTCGAATAACGTTAATCATAAGGAAATACTTCATGTTCACGGTGCATTTTCCAAAATGAAACCACTAGATTCTTCAACTATAAGGTTGTTTTGCAAAAAATTAAATTAATCATTATGGTGTGATTTCATGTGTTTTTTCATATGAAGATACAAAATAGAAGTTTATGTAAAGGTTCTCTCTCAAGATATTTTGTAGTTAAAATAATATATTCCTAAAAAAGTATGACCATGTATTATACTAAAGAGAGGGGTGAAATTAGTATAACACCAAGCCCCTTGAACCTAAATATATCTTATTGTAGTAGTATATCCCTATGTTGGGATGTTAGTTCACTTGTTTGGTTATTTTGGAATTACCTTTGTGATTTGCGATTTGTGAGCATATAAGAGTTATGTCATGTTTCCACACTAAGGATAGAAAAAGGGGGTATTAAAATGCCATGAAAAAAATGGATACCTAGGATATTTAGTAAAAATAGGGGGTTTTTTTAAATTGTACATATGTATTGGGATGTTGGATTACTTATAGGAAGTGGTGGTAATAGAACAATATAAACCTTTTTCACCATAAGATAGTGGTATACCAATGTAGCATTATTATCTAATGATTCTGAGTAAATAAACAATGAACAAATGAGCAATCATACACATACCACCACATCAATGTTTTCGTGGAAACCCAAATCAGGAAAAAAAAAAAAAAAAAATGTTTTTCTTATATGTATTTAAGAATTACATTCATTAGGAGCACAAACTTCCTTTGTTTTTTCCCGGTACAAGCGGAAGGCTCCAACCCCTAGTTTCTAGGCAGCAGCAGAGGGAAGAGAACCAACTCCCCAATTGTATCTAAAATGTACAGAGAACTTATTCTTTGAGGACACTTGCAAGTAAGTGATCCAGATTATTATACTATTGGGCGTTGATTATGATTATGAGGCATTATGGATGTGATTATATGTTATTTTGTTGTATTGACTTAGACAAATGCTATTGACTTGGTTCTCCTGAGTGTGTTGGATTTGTACCTCAAGGATGCTGAGGCATGATGAAACTCTATGGACTCTGGATCGAGTCAGTGGACTATTGGGGTTTGATTATTATATATATGACATATGTGCATACGTTAGATGTTATGATTATGAGATTTTGTTGCCCACATGATTCGTTGATGATGCAAGCTAACGATAGCTTGCGAAACAGACTCACATATGGAGTAGAGGATCGCCATTGAAGGCGTTGAGGAAGTGTGGACAACAGCCACATACAACCTATTTTCATTAATTTCGAACTTCTGGGATAACGACCTACACAATTCAGAGACCCCACAAACCATGTGAGAGGCTAAACTGATCGCTCACAGATGATTCTAAAGTCACAATAAAGAGGGCCTTATTCAAGAGAGCCCTTAGTCTCCCACAAGATCACGGTGGAATTATTGACTCCGAGGGTTTTGATGTCTACCAAGTCGATCAAGATGCGAGTGACACCCTTAGAGCCGTGATGCGTCAGATAACTGCGTCAGCAAAGAAAAGCAGAGAAAGAGATAGGTAGCACCATAGGGCACATAGGTACATCGAAGAACACGTTGTGCACCAAGGGGAAGCAGAATGATTAGGCAGCACCCTTGGAGCACCCTAGTCTAAATCTGAAGACATGTGTGTATGTGAATAAATCTAGATGGTCTTAGAATGAATAATGTGATAAAAAAAAATTAAAAAAAAAAACATTTTCCCTAATAAATGTCACCTAGCCTGGAAAAATAAAATCTAGGTCTAAGTGATACTTGTGATAAAAATTATATATTTAGGTAAAAATAAAAATAAAAGTAAATAGTAAATAATAATAATAATAATAATCATTTTTTTTTTTATTTTTTTATTTAAATCAATTTAATTTATAAAATCTTTGGGATAAAATTTAAAAGGGAAATAATAGTTTTTTTTTTTTAAATTTTATTAATTAAAAGGAAAAGGGGTAAAAGATAATTTTTCTACACTTGGCAATTTGAGGTTTAAATGAAAGGGGAAGAGGGAAATTTAAAGGAATTAGGAAAATAAGGAAAGGAAAACATAAAGAGAGGGAAACAGGAAAAGAAAGACTGAGCTAGCTTAGTAAGGAATCTTGCATTTAAGAACTTTATAAATTGAACTCAACTAGTAAACTAGTAAATTAGTAAGGAGTGGATCATTTAAATTGTGTAAGGGAATATGGGACACCAAGGCGATTCTAAAGGAATGCTTTAGGTGGGTGAGAGGAAATAAGATGAATTAATTAATGAATGAACTTAATTTGTGGTGCAATGAAGGGGATGGGTGACACATATGCGGGGAGGATTTTTATGGTGAAATTATTGAACAATAAAATTGATGAGTTTGGGAAAGTAAATGAATTTAAAACTCTATATAAAGGAGGGATGATGATAAGGATCCCATATGTTATATTAATAGCGTTCTGTAGAATTTTGAACTTATGCTAAAGAGAAAGGGAAACATAAGGGAAAAAGAAGAATGACTAACTTAGTAAGGTATCTTGCATTTAAGAACTTTATAAATTGAACTCAACTAGTAAATTAGTAAGGGGGTAAGTCATTAAAAGGTGTAAGGGAATATGGGGACACCTAGGAGCGATTCTAGGAATGCCTTTAGGTGGGTGAGGGAAATAGGAGTAATTAATTAATGAATGAAATTAATTTATGGTGCAATGAAGGGGATGGGTGACACATGTACGGGGAGGATTTTTATGAATTAAATTATTGAACAATAAATTAAATGGGATTTTGGGAAAGTAAATGAATTAGAAACTCTATATAAAGGAGGGAGGGGGATGATGATGGATCCCTTATGTTATGTGTAACGTTACGCTGTAGAATTTTAGACTTAACTAACTTATCTTGTGGGAGTTGGGATACCCAGCTCGACGAGGAGGGGTAGTGCGACCTTGCAAGGCGAGCTGGGAGCTAGTTGTTCTATGGTTAGTGTACGTGTCTCCTTTGTGGCTCAGGGGGCTAAGGGGGAAGAAGAATACCCCTAGCGTTGGCTGGGAGGTACCGGTGAAGTCTCATCGGTCGGCAAGAGGGATCTGCACGGAGTGCACGGGACAACGACTCAGAGCAGACGGCTTGGGATACGGTACACTTACTTTAATTCTGCATGGTATATTATTATTGACTTTACGCTTTCAATTATGAAGTTTTAACTGTGTAAAGAAGGTGTTGACTTATCATTTTAATTGAGAACTTAATTTCCCCCATAGCCTTAAGCTCGTTGCTTGACTTGTTTTCCTTGGCATTTGATCCTTGATGTTGTGACTATCATGTTGGTTCTAGTTGATTTTTATGAAGAGTTTATGCATGGTCTTCGCCTTCATCCCTAGTTCGTCAATCCACGCCTGAGTAGTTAGCCAAGAGCCGAATCGACGGTCGTCACTTCGGTGCACAATGACCTATAGATTCTAATGCCCTGTTTTTTTGTGTGTGGATGATGAGCGAAGGATGTTTTTCCCAGCCATCTACCCCGGTTGATTGTTCTTGGATGATTGATGGTCATTGTGTCTTCTTGCGATGGAATACCTCTGTGTGATGTTCTTCTTCATTCTCTGCGATCTTAATGACAAAGATTCTTTTTATTTCTGGACTGCGATTGAATGTCAGCATTTGAATGTTCATTGGGGACTACGTTGAATCTTTATTTGGACAGCCATGACTTGTGTAATTTGTAGTGTTTGTGCTTGTGCTGATTCCCCTCTTGAACTCGAATCGATTTACACCCAGCAAGTGTGATTGACCTCAAATTATTCTGGGTGATTTTTTTTTTCTCCTTGGCTTGGGATGACATCGACTTACTACTCTGAAGGTGAATGTAATCTGTGTTTTTTTTTTAATGCATTGATCTGTAAAATCCCTCAACGATTTACTACTCTGAAGGTGAATGTATTCTACGTTTTTTTTAATGCATTGGTCTGTAAAATCCCTCAGAGATTTAATACTTGATGGCGAATGCAATCTGCATTTTTTGTGTGTGTAATGGTCGCGTTTTAATATCAGAGACAACAATGAAGAATGTTAAGGTGTAATAGTAGCGCTTTCATATTATAGACTGCAAATTATCATAGACTGATGTCTTTAATTTTATGAACAATGATTTAATTATGCAACAAGTTTATAATTATACAGAGATATCACCATCGACAACTAATATTAGACAGCTTGGTCATTTTAATTCTTCTATATAATGTGCTTGATTGGCAGCGTTATAACCTAACAGATACAAATAGTTATGGTCACGATTTGCTTGTGCATGAACTACGCTAACCTGGATATTAATTTATGATGATTTACCTAAATTTAAGTTATTAATGCCTACTTATTAATTATATATGTATTCTATGCATGATGCAAATGTTTAAATTTAAGTTATTTTTCCTGTGTCAAACATTTCCAGACTATGTGTGTATTTGTATCACCTCGCGTGGACGATCTAGAGCATGCCTCATGTCAAGGAAAAACTTATCGTTAGTGAAATTTATGGTTAAAAGGATACTCCTGAGTTTTCATATATTTATTTCTCACTACAATCTAAGACATTGCCAATTGTTTAAGAGTACGATGATTATCATGACTTTCTTCTACAATTTCTAGAAGAAGAAAAAAATCCTGATAGGACAATTGAACAATGGCTTTTCACCTGGTGAAAGATTTTTCCAAGAAGAAGTGTTTTGGAAGATTCAAAGAGATTCCAGATTTCATACTCTGAATCTCTTCACATGACATTCATTTACACAAGCATTCCTTGGTGCATGAGAATTTCTACTGTCAAGAGTTCAAGTGGTTGCAATTTAAAGAATATTTCAATTTGTTCGAGTGTACATGAATCAAAGTGAGGTACACCTCACCGAAGATCAATTATAATACCCATTGAAGGTTCATTGACAATGTATTATGAACTTGTGCAATTAAAAATCTGTTGCATGAGATAATACATATGGATCGTATCCTCCTCTTGGGTTCATGTTAACAATACAAGCTTATTCGGGACGGGCCACAAGGCTCTTATTTGAAATCGCACCAAATAGGAAAGTTTAGGAATGAATCTTCTTATGCATATTCGTTACGTTTGAACCCTAAAATCCTATAATCTTGGCCATGAAATATTTGTTTTTGGTTGTCGTTTCATTCAGGCCCTTACACCATTATCTTTCTCTGGTAATTCCATATTATCATTTGTTTATGAATATCCCTTTTTGTTTAAAAGTGCTTCAAGAAATTGCTCGGAGGGACTGCATATACATTTCTCAATTACATGTAGACATTTAAAACTTATTTTAATTTATTGTAATGCACTATTTCTAGTCTACCCATTAATCTGCAACTGCACTTCTATCACTAGAACACGAAATTTCTTGGTACAATTTTTCAATACTTTTTTTAATTTAAAGGAACGAACATACAAGAATTTGATTTTTAATCTCTACTATCTTGATCTTTAATCTCTATTATCTCAAGCACATGCATGTGAATTTTATTTATGACCCAAATAGGTATTTTTGAGATTTGTTCCCAAATAGGTGTAGTCTTCTTGTTAGTTCTTATGACTCTTAGCGCGTTGGATTTATCTTGAGTCCTTGGTCCAGATAGGTCATGTTGCGCTAGGGTTATTGTTACACATATCGCGTGGGGACGACATGATTCCTGATGAGGGTATCATGGCACGCCCTATTGGATAGAGGCAAATGACCACTTGGCCGAAGTCTGTGCTTCTAGTGGTGGGTTTGTTGATCGTCGTAAGTTCATGTTGGTGCTTCGGTTTGTAACGCCTTCAAGCATTTGGTTGTGTGTCATCGAGGTCCTAGTTAATTGGTCGTCGAGTTCGTTGTGTTAGGATGGGGATGTTGTCCCTTAGCGTGTAGGCATGGTCATGTTTGTGTCGGGCGGGTAATTGTTTCTCCTTGTTGTTTTACGCATGTTCCACCCAGTTGTTCTTGTGCCAGTGTGTGGAGTCATAGTTTCCTGTTCTGCGGGCATGGTGCTCACCGTCAGATGTGTTGTTAAGCTTTAATCGTTGTTGTCATCCTGTTTAAAAAAAAAAAAAAATTGCACCTTCTTCTTCGCTTATAGTCGTAACGAGTGGGTCGTTACATATGGTATCAAAGTGGGTTCAACCCTACGACTATGGATCACCAGGCTTTCCACTACAGTAAACTCGTGGGTATTAACCCTTGTGTTAATTAAAAACTTTAACGTGTCCATGTGGTGATCGCATTTAGAGGACGCTTTAGAGGTTCTCAACGTGGTGTCGTGGAAGGAGGTGCGACGCCTCCAGAAGTTCCTGCACCCTCAGAGTCGAACCCCAAGGGGAAGAACAAGTCCTTAGGCTGGATTCGCTTGTTGTAATGGATGATGATGGTCTGACAAGGCCTTTCTAGGTAATGTCAAGGGCCTTGATTCACCATCGGTACTAAGATGAGGCCAGGTCACCTATACCCCTAAGGGTCCACATCGCGCCCTAGCTAGTATTGATAGCATCCACCGAGAACTTGATAGAGTTGAGTTCTCGAGTCCACGAGTGTCGCGGACGGCTATGCCATCGAGGCAATGTTGTAGAGCAAGGATTAGTGCTTCACGCTTCGCGATTACGACCTACAGCATGAAGGTCCACATCGTGGTCTTTCAACTGAAGGGGAGCGCTCTTATATGGTAGAAGATGCTCTTGCCACATTGAACGTTGTCGTTGACGATGTGTTAGAGGAACTGTTTGAGGAACGGTTCCAGGAGAGGTATATTTCTGAGGAATTCATTGAGCATCATCTCAACGAGTTCGACGCCTTGCGACCAAGCAGTCGCACGATGCCCAAGTACGAGGCCCATTTTGGAGCTGCTTTGATATGCTCTGCACCAAATTACCCAGAAAATTAAGGTCAAGAAGTTCGATTTTGGCCTTATTGTTAGAATTCAGCTTCTACTTGGGGTACCAGGATTACTGGACCAAAGAAAGTGTGCTAGATTGTGGGGAGCCACATTACCAACATTAATGCCTAGAGGAAAGGGTCGGAGCATATGGATTAGTCAAACCCACTACAACGGGAGTTTTGGGCAAGTCCCATCGGATTCATGCAGCGGTGAATAACCACTAGGCAGAGCACCATTCGACTACACTCGAGACATCAGGTACCGTCGTTGACTAGACCCTTAGTATTTGATAGATCCCGGTGCTACCGAGAGTTTCATTTCTAGTGCAACGCTAAAAAGGATTAAGGTAAAGACAGTCGAACAGGATCAGCTTAGCTTTGTAGAGATGGGTTCGGGAGCCAAACAGAAGGTTGGAGGCAAGGTTACGGTTTGTACCCTTAACCTGGGAGAGTTTGTCACTAGGACCAACCTGTACGTCACGGTCTTAGGATCTTATGACGTCATAATCGGTATGGACTGGTAGGAATCGCATGAGGCGATACTCAACTGTAAGATGAAACGGTTGAGCTTGGTCGATGATGAGGGACAAAGACGCGTGATTGTAGGACGTAACCAAAGATTTTCCCTGAGGTTCATCTCTTCCTTGCAGCTACAGAAGATCATGAGCAAGGGATGTAAGCTTTATGCGATCCTTGCATTAAACGAGAAGGGAGTAGCAAAAGGTCTAGAACACCTTCCTGTGGTGAGAGAGTTTGCGGACATCTTCCTAGAGGAGTTACCTGGGATGCCACCGGAGAGGGAATTGGAGTTTACCATAGACTTGAAACCGGGGACTAAACCGATAGCAAGAACGCCTTATCGGATCTCGACCCCAGAGTTACAAGAGTTGAGAATGCAACTGAAGGAGCTACTGGACGTAGGACTTATACGTCCGAGTGTGTCACCATGGGGTGTGCCTGTTATCTTCATAAGAAAGAAGGATGGGTCATGGAGGCTCTGCATTGACTACCATCAATTGAACAAGGCAACGATCAAGAATCAGTATTTGTTGCCGAGGATTGATGATCTATTCGATCATATGAAGGGTGCAACGATGTTCTCAAAGATCGATTTGTGATCAGGGTATCACCAGTTATGGATCAAGGAGGATGAAGTCTCTAAGACCACCTTTAAGACGAGGTTTGGACTTTACGAGTTTACTTTTTTACGGTTTGGATTGACAAATGCCCCGGGAGTATTTATGAGTTTGATGAACAAGGTGTTCCGCGAGTACTTTGACAAGTTCGTCCAAGTATTCATTGACGATATTTTGATTTACTCTCGGACGACGGAGGAACATGATGAGCACTTGCGCTTGGTACTACAGTGTCTGCGAGAGCATAAATTGTATGGGAAGTTGTCCAAATGCTCATTTTATCAATCGAGGATTCACTACTTAGGGCATGTCATCTCTAGCGAAGGTATCGTCATGAATCCAGCAAGGGTCGAGGCTATTATAGAATGGCCTGCACCAACGAATGTCCCAGAAGTGCATGGCTTCATGGGTTTAGCAAGATACTATCGACGGTTCGTCAAGGGATTTTCGAGGATAGCAAATCTGATCACGGAGTTGCAAAAGAAGAACAAGAAGTTTGTTTGGACCGAGAAATGCGCGGAAGCATTTCGGAGGCTCAAAGAGTTGTTGACAACAACACCAATACTAAAGGTCCCTGACATGGACACGAACTTCTTGGTATGCACTGACGCATCCAAGGAAGGCTT
>SNQJ01S0035794.1:0-11932 GCA_010110895.2 Picea sitchensis | reverse complement strand
TATGCCTTGAAGGTTTGGAGACACTACCTTGTTGGACAAAAATTTGAACTAAAAAGGGACCACTGCGGACTACAACACATCTTTACGCAAAGCGACCTGAACGCGCGACAACGACGTTGGTCGGAATTGCTTAGCGAGTACAATTTTGAGATTTCTTACATAAAAGGAACAATGAATTGAGTGGCAGATGCATTGAGTCAGAGACCACGCATCTTTTCGCTGTTGTCTCTTCAGATGAATCTATGTGAAAAGATCCTAACTTTACAATGCGACGATGACTGGTACAAGGAGGTCAAGGATTTTATCGGACAAAAAACAATGATGGTACCAAGATTTGAAGGATTTACATTTGACGACGATGGATTATTGAGGTTTAAAGATTGGATTTACGTACCACCAAACTACGAGTTGAGGACTTTGATCCTAAACGAGGCTCACAGAGTAGTGTACATGGCTCACCCAAGAGTTACAAAGATGAGGGTGGACCTTAAACCCTTATTCTTCTAGAAAGGAATGAAGGCAGACATAGTTAACTATGTGGCCAAATGTCTAGAATGTTAGTAGGTAAAGGCTGAACATAGACATCCAACAGGATTACTACAACCACACGCTATTCCAGAATCGAAATGGGAGGTCATTTCAATGGATTTCATTGTTGGATTGCCACTGACGGCAAGGAGACACGACTCGATCTTTGTGGTAGTCGACACTCTGACGAAGAGTGCCCATTTTATCCCTGTGTGTACGACGTATCAAGAACCTGACATTGCTAGAGTTTTCATCAGTGAGATTGTGAGGCTGCATGGTGTGCCTAAGAGGATTATATCCGATCGCGGATCAATGTTTACTGGACTATTTTGGACTAGTTTCCAAGAGGCCTTGGGAACCCAACTTAACTATAGTACTGCGTATCACCCGGAGACTGACGTGCAGACCGAACAAATGAACCAGACCTTGGAAGACATGTTGCGCATGTACGTGATAGACCAACAAAAGCGTTCGGAAGAATTCTTGTCACCGGTAGAATTCACTTATAAAAACAATTACCAAAGCACCATTAAGATGGTGCCCTTCGAGTTTCTTTATGGGCGACCGTGTTAGACGCCTTTGAGTTGGGATCGGCTTGAGGATAAGGTCCTGGTGGGACCAGAAGAAATCCAAGAAAAGGAAGATAAAATGCAAACTATAAGACAAAGGATCGAGGAAGCGCAGGATCGACAAAAGAGTTATGTCGATGCGCGTTGTGTCGACCGTAATTACGATGTGGCGATCGAGTACTTTTGAGGCTGAAACCGCATAAGAGTTCGATCAAGTTTGGAAAAAGGGGCTAAACTATCTCCTAGGTTCGTGGGATCCTACGAGATTGTGGAAAAGAGAGGCCCGTGGCCTAATGACTAGCCTTGCCTGATTATTGAGGCGTATGCACGATGTCTTTCCCATCTTTGTTTGAGACATTATGATTAGTGATCCTACACATGTTTTGACTTGAGCACCTTGCGGGTGTCGGATGAGGGTGCGCTCACAACTGAGTTGATCTGCATCATGGATCATCGCATTCGACAGCAATGGCATTGAACATTATATGAGGTCAAGGTCCAGTGGGACAACTATAGTCTGCACCCGGCGACCTCGGACTATAGTTGTCAATAAATGTGGAGTTTTCATAGAGATAGAGGTTGCTATGCACCAATTCCATTTGCATTGCCACTAATGCATCATGAGAAACCATCATTAGCTTGCACTCACCCAAATATGTGTGCCAATAAATGTGGAGTTTAAGTTGCTATTCACCAATTCCATTTGCATGCTTGCTCTCCATTATTTTGCAAATTTATCCCTATGTTGCAATAATTCCAAACATCAAATTAAAAAACCATACAACAATAGAATCGTACTAGGTGTCCCTTCTTTCTCATAAATATTATATTGATATATCAATCAAATCGTATTAGTCATTAACATTATTTTGTAGATGTTCTTAAGATGATGTGAATAAAAATCGATGGAAAAAAAAATGCAGAATGTCTGCAGGATTGCACAAAATTGCTGGAAGAATGAAGGAATGCATGATTGCACCTAAAATAAAGAAGGAATAATCAAGAATGAAAGATGCTAGAAAAAAGAAAATGCGTGCCTTCTTAGAAGAAAAACACCAAAAGAAAGATGGAATAATCGAGAATGAAATATGTGTGCCTTCTTATAAGAAAAATGATGAAGAACCAAAAAATGGATGACGAGACCAAAATGTGACAGTTTTGATTTATATTACTTGGGTGAGCATTTCCTGCTAGAAAGAAAGGATGGAAACAAGTTGTTCATCAACGACAAAATGTCGTACTACATCACTGACACAATCTGGCAAAATATGTTGATCATGATAAAAGCCGTCGATTTGGAATTTGTGTGTTTGAAAAGTTATAAATAGTTTTGGGAATTAGTGGTCACAGGCGGTGTCATGACATTGTCAGAAGCGCTAGATTGTATCATAATTGAAAACCACACTATCATGGCTTCAGACTGTCAATGGCTTCTCCCCATAAATTTGTCATTGTCCGAGGAGAAAGTACTAAAGCTTTTAAACTTGGTAGGATTATTCCTCCAAACCAAGAAAGTGTTTTGGTTGATTCTGGCATTGTTGAGCGTTGCATCGACAATATTGGAGTTCAACCCAATACTAAGGGCATGGATTTATAGCAACATCAATCGGGTGTTCTACTCGTCAATGCATCTTATCTGTGACAAACTGTTATACTCAAAGAGGAGGCAGGTGTATTCATTGGGTAATTGGTTGGAAAATTTGAAGTCGGGTGTTGTGAGAGGTGATGTATGTGCATTCATAGGTGGAGTGGCACAAGCTCCTATGGAAGATGCATCTTTGGTGCCTTGGTTACACGTGGAAGAAGTAGGAACAGACAAGACCTTTCATTGTGACCCCATTAATATTGGATGTTCTCTGAGGGAGGGGTTCACTAAATGCGGAGTGGGTGTGCGTTACCCTAACAGTGAAGTAGCTTTGGTTGTGGTGGATTGTAGTAATAGGGAGGAGTTTATGAAGATGTGCACATTCGTTGATTGCGTAGCAAGGAATCTGTCTTGTTCATTGAAATCTTATGATGGTAACAATAAAGTGGAGGTCCATGGGTGGAAGGAGTCTATCCGACATTATGCACAAAGTGGGTATCCGCCCATCTACGAACTCAAATTACAGAATGTAATGATGGAGCCAGCGGCATCCAAAACCCTACATTGTTTACAATACAATATACATATAGGAGCCAACGGCATCCAAAACCCTAACCCAATGACCTGGATTAGTCCAAAACCCTAATTCCTTAACCAAAAATAGAAAACCATCGGCAAAAACCATGTGATGAAAAACCACCTAAATATGTGACACGTTTCCCTAGGCAGGTGACACGTTTCACGTCGTTTACAGAGGTGGTTTTCTTTGGCGAGGATTTTGGTGTCTTCTAGGCGAATATGGTGTTTCGTTATAAGGGAGTGTTCTGCTAAGGCAGTGGTGCAGATGCGTTCATTCTTAATGTTCTTATCAACAGGAAAAGTAATGGGGATCTAGGACATGCGGTTTTTAGAAAAAAGACCCACACATAGAACTATCTCCACGCAAATTCCCATCACCACCCCAACCAGAAACTAGGTGTACTAAAAACTTTATCCACGAGAGCCATAAGAATCTTCGATGAAGCACACCTAGATAAAGAAACAGATCACCTTACCAAGACTTTTAATAACATAGGTTATAAACAAAAAGACATTAAGAATGCAATAAACATAGCCCTAGAAAAAACCCACGATAATCCCAATGTCCCAAAAAACCAGAACCCTAATAGAGATGCCTACCTTCCTTACATCCAATGAGTGACCGATAGGATTGCAAGAGTCCTCAACAAAAAAGAGATTAAGACCTCCTTCAAGCCACTTGAAACCATCAAACATAATATGAGATCCATCAAAGACAAACTTGACCCTCACAAAAGCAAAGGAATCTACAAAATAGAGTGCTCATGCAGAAAATGCTACATCGATGAAACCGGTCGCTCCTTCCAAATTAGGATAAAAGAGCATGGAGCTGACATTAAGAATGAACACATACGAACCTCTGCCTTAGCAGAACACTCCCTTATAACAAAACACCATGTTCGCCTAGAAGTCACCAAAATCCTTGCCAAAAAAAATCACCTCTTTAAACGACATATTAGAAAAGCTATTGAAATCTGAAAACATCCTAGTAACCTAAACAAAGATAGTGGGCTAGAGAGAGAGTGAGAGGAAGGGGGGATATAGAGGGAGACACAACGAGGGAATAGAGAGAGAAAGAGAGGCAGGGAGAGTGAGACTGTGACTAACAACGAGGAGATAGAGAAAGGGTGGGAGAGTGGTGGAGGAGAGAGGGGATAGAGGGACAAAGGGCCACAGAGAGAGTCTGAAGCATGTTAAGGTAAGGTTTAGGTCTACATCTTTTCATGCCTTTTGATGTCTAAGTCTTGCAATGTTTAGGTCTTACCATATTTTATAGGAGTGTGAGGGAGAGAGAGGGAGACAAATAAGGGAGGTAGAGAGGGAGAGTGAGAGGGGGGGTAGATGTAGGAGAGAGAGAGAGAGAGAGAGAGAGAGAGAGAGGCAGATGAATGAGTTTTAGGAGCGCGTGCATCTTTCTAGAGTGCGTGCACGTTCCTAGAGCGTGTGCTCGCTCCTAAGAACGTGCACGCTTTCTTTTGAATTCAAACTTTTTTGGGTGGGATTGACAAGGTGTATGTTTACTTGGTTGGCTCAGATTTAGGTTCAGGATGAAAAACCTAGTGGTTCATCTGCAAATTGATAAAAATCTCCATTTTTGTGAATACCCATCTATATCTATGTCTTTGACGTTATTTTTCTATAGGCTAAACAATTCAAGTGTTGATGAAATTATAGACATAGATAGAGTTGGCTATGCAAATTTCAAATATATATATATATAATTAATATTGTTTACTATTTTAAATCTATTTTTGTCTTCACATATATCAAAATCCTAGAATACATACTTCTCTTATTTCTACTATAACTTTTTCTCGGCTTAACCATTTCTCAAATGAGTTATATGTGGCACTAGAAGAGACCGATACCTATGATCTAAAAAAATCATTGTAATTTCATGCATATGTTGACTTTGATAATTTAAAAATATATATAATATTAATATTAAAATTTTCAAAAAATACACGGCACAAGAAAAACGAGTTCTCTACAAGAATACAAGTTTTTGGAATGGAATTACATCGTTAAGGTACTCAACACATGCACGAACAAAAATGTATACCTTGTATTTTGTTGGACAAATAAGATACCATTGTTAGAAAAAATCATATTTGACATAGTTATTCACAATGTCTATGAATAAAAGTTGTATATTCGGACATAGTTATTCACAATGTTCGAATACAAAGTTGTATATTCAAAAGCTAATTCAATTCTCCTATGTTTCATCTTCTTACACCATATTCAAATTCATTGTAAACTATCTTGAATAACTTTACTGCCACTAATGCATCATGAGAAACCATCAATAGCTTGCACTCACCCAAATATGTGTGCCAATAAATGTGGAGTTTTCATAGAGATAGAGGTTGTTATGCACTACTCCATTTGGTGCATTGCCACTATTGCATCATGAGAAACCATCATTAGCTTACACTCACCCAAATATGTGTGCCAATAAATGTGGAGTTTTCATGGAGATAGAAGTTGCTATGCACCAATTCTATTTGCATGCTTGCTCTCCATTATTTTGCAAATTTATCCCCATGTTGCAATAATTCCAAACATCAAATTAAAAACCATACAACAATAGAATCGTACTAGGTGTCCCTTCTTTCTCATAAATATTATATTGATATATCAATCAAATTGTATTAGTCATTAACATTATTTTGTAGATGTTATTAAGATGATGTGAATAAAAGTCGATGGAAAAAAAATGTAGAATGTCAGGATTGCACAAAATCGCTGGAAGAATGAAGGAATGCAAGATTGCACCTAAAATAAAGAAGGAATAATCGAGAATGAAAGATGCCGGAAAAAAGAAAATGCGTGCCTTCTTAGAAGAAAAACACCAAAAATAAAGAAGGAATAATCGAAAATGAAATATGTGTGCCTTCTTATAAGAAAAATGATGAAAAACCAAAAAATGGATGACGGGACCAAAATGTGATAATGAAAGAAATCCATTCCGGGTGCCCACAGGATTAGCATGAAGAACAAGTTTTCCTGAGTGGTGTCCGCTCTTATTTTTTTCTTTGTCGTCAAAGTGAAAGAAGAAGATTGAGGTAAGGTATAATTTTTTGAACTCAATCACAAATATCTAAGTTGTCACATTGAATTAAAGAGAAAATGCCTTACTTTTTTTTTCTAAGGACATGGACGGCCCGATGATACTGTGCGTACCCGGTGAAGGATAAAGATTTGAATAAAAGAAGATGATGCTAGACAAGAAAGAAAATGCATATTAGTACAAAGAACAAAGAAGAAGATTAGTACAAAGAAAATGCATAATAGTAGAAAGAAGAAGATTAAGAATCGAAAGAGAAGAGGGCGGAAAAAGGAAAATGCGTGCTTTCGAAGTAAAGAAAAAGGATGAAGGATAAGAAGCAGATGGGGAGAGGCAGATGAGCGCACTGACTGAGTAGGTTGTCGTTCATCGTTTGTAGAGGAACTCTGATAATGGAGGAAGTCCAGAAAATTATGAGTAACTTCTTGCTGGCCTTTCAAGTCTCCCTGGGATTATGGCAATTCCTGAAGCTCACACCATTGGGTGGACTCGTGCAAGGTGGAATGGGATGGTTGCTCTCGCTGCTACCCTTCCCTTTCCTGTCCCCAGCTTACGCATTACTGCACCGTTACCCAGGTCGGGTATTCAAGGAAGTGAGTTGCGTTGTACTGACCAAGGTTCCAGCGTTACATGACGACTTGACCGCCCTGTCAAGCGTCCCAAGTGGTGACATACCTGACAGTTTCGATTTAGACTACTTGGGTGAGCATTTCCGGGTAGAGAGAAAGGACGGAAACAAGTTGTTCATCAACGGCAAAATGTCGTACTACATCACTCACGCAATCTGGAAAGATCTGGTGATGTTGGTAGAAGCCGCCGCTCCGCGATTTGTATGTTTGAAAGGTTATAAAAAGTTTTGGGAATTCGTGATCACAGGCGGTGTCATGACGTGGTCAGAAGCGCTCGATTGTGTCATACTTGAAAACCACACTATCATGGCTTCTGACAATCTTTGGCTTCTCCCCATAAATTCGTCATTGTCCGAGGAGAAAGTACTAAAGCTTTTAAATTTGGTAGGATTGTTCCTCCAAACTACCAAGAAAGTGTTTTGGTTGATTCCGGCAATGTTGAGCGTTGCGTCGGCAATATTGGAGTTCAACACAACACTGAGGGCATGGCTTTATAGCAACATCAATCGGGTGTTCTGCTCGTCAATGCATCTTATCTGTGACAAACTGTCATACTCAAAGAGGAGGCAGGTGTATTCATTGGGTATTTGGGTGGAAAATTTGAAGCCGTGCAATGATATAGAATTAAGAGTTGTGAGAGGTGATGTATGCGCATTCATAGGTGGAGCGGCAAAAGCTCCTATAGAAGATGCATCTTTGGTGCCTTGGTTACACGTGGAAGAAGTAGGACCCCATTATTATCATTGTGACCCCATTATTATCATGTGTTTCTTTAGAGAAGAAACCATTTTGACTAATTGCACAGTGGTTGTGCAATACTCTAATGGTGAACGAGCTGGGGTTCTGGTGGATTGTAGTAATAGGGAGGAGTTTAGGAAGATGTGCACATTCGTTGATTGCGTAGCAAGGAATCGTTCAGGTTCATTGAAATCTTATGACGGTAACAATAAAGTGGAGGTTCGTGGGTGGAAGGAGTCTGTCCAACATTATGCACAAAGTGGGTATCCGCCCATCTACGAAGTCAAATTTCAGAATGTAATGTAATATTTTATGAAATGTTTTATTTACTTAGCTCTCTCATATTTTCTTGTTTATCAATACCGAATTTATGTAATATATTTTTCAGAGGTAAATTGAATATTGCATGGTATTCTTCAGATTTTCCATACAACTTACATAAAATACACTTAGAACAGTGTAGTCAATTGAATAATAAAATAAATTAATAATTTTATTTTTTTATTTTTTATTTTTTAAATAAAAAAGGTAGAGCCTGCTATATTAGATTAATCAAAAAACTTTGACAAGATATACAGTGGCATGGGTCTAAGTCACCAAAAATGCTGCCAATTACCGGAAACCAGCATAAGTGGAGAGCAAATAACAGTTGTATGATAGTGGCATCTGTCCTGCCCGGAGGAAACCAGGACAGATGTCTATAGTCCAAATGAACATAAAACAGTAACATGAAAAGACTAAAAACCAAGAGAGCATAAAAAAACCTAGGTATCCAGTGACCTGTCGTCATCTCCAGTCTGCCACATGGACCCAGCTGGGATGGCAAAAGCCTGCGCGCAGAGGGGGCACTTCCGCTGAGCTGGAACATTGGAATATGCGTCGAGAAGCATATCCAGGCGCTGGCCCATGAGAAGGGCCCTATGCTCCAAGTCTGACATGTGGCCTCGGAGCTCGAACACCAGGGCCAGGTACTCTGCACGGAGGAGAGAGCCATGCGGGCCGCCACCCACGTCGTTGAGGGGAGCATTCCTCAAGTCCACTATCGCATCACTTCCAGCTTCGAACTCCCTCTGCTCCGCATCATCCCCTGCAGCCTTCCTCACCGAGCGGATGTTATCCACATTCAACTCTGCTCCAGTAGCCTGCATTTCGTGGCTGGTAGGACTGTTATTACCTGGCCAAGGAACTTCTTCAACAATGTAGCTGGGGAAATCTTCTTCCTGAACCAAATTGGGTTTGCTTTCCTCCCAGCGGGTCGCCTCTATGGCACGGGGCTCCTCTGCAGTCGACAGGTCCTCCATAAATGGGTCTTCCTCCACGAAACAAGTGGGATACACATCCTCTGTCCCAGCCTCCTTCCTTTCTCCCGGCTTAATTGTCGTGGCCTCTCTGCTACAGCCAGCTCCCGAATCTGCAATGGTGGCGAGCAACGCCAATTTCTCAGCCCGAGCCTTCTTCCGAAGCATGGAGGTCGCCAATGTCAGAGCGCGTTCCAATTGCTCTTTCCGTCGCCGCTGAGCCTTGTGAGCATTCCAGGCTAAGCCACGGCGAGGCCTGCCTCGTTTTCTAGCCATAGTGTCTGGGGAATGAATGAAAGTACAGAGCGATTGCAGTGATAAGCTGAAAATCCAGGACGCGAGCGGTTGCAGGTACAGAGCACGAGCAGACCGACTCTGTCTCGACACACACAAAGACAAACTACTCGGAAGATCCTTGCCAAGATGCAACGAAAGGGTGGTGAGCCAGGACAAGAGGAGTGCAGGATTGCACCAGAGCATCCAAGCGAAGAGCAGAGCAGAAGCAGGAGCAGTCCCGCTTTGTCCGGGCTCATAGGAAATCACATAACCAGAAGTCGAGGTCACCTGTCCGCCTTTAACCCCTATCATGCTGAGTACGCAATGGGCATAAATAGTCGCGCGAGGGAGGAGTCCCTCCCTCGTATGGCTGCAGCTATGGCCGTCCACCATTGTAAATGCATACTTGTGGGTGGCGGCCATTGACATTTATGCCCGGGCTTAGTGCTAAGCCTCGTGTCACCGGAATGCCTCGTGTCACCCCATCCGGGGCAATTTTATTTTATTTTTAATTTTACTTAAATATTAAAATTAAAATTTTATCTAATCAATTTTGTATTATTGAAATAGAAATGCAGACAAAAGAGATTTCAATCATTATTGAGTATTTCTTCATCAAACTCTATAATAATAAATTGATTATAATATTAATGTTAAAAAATATTGTGTTATTCATTTTGGTTTTATAAGTTTTTTGAGAAAATGATATTTTATATAAAATTAAATAAAAAAATTGATTTGATTAAAATTAATTAATTTAATACACAAAAATGAAATATTTGTTCTTTAAATTATTTATCATATGATGAATGTATTAGTATAAACAAAATATTGCATATAATAATAAACCAAATTTAATTTGAAAAAAATATAATTAGTCATAGTTTTATATAAGTTAATAAGCAAAATTATATGTAAGAATTTTACTAATAAGCAAGTTTTTTTCCAAGTGACCTAAACAAAATATGATATATGACAATAATTGAAATTTGATTTGAAAAAACATCATTAGTGATGCCTTTACACAAGTCAATATTTTCATGCCCATAATCCTATGTTGGAGTTTTGACTTTCAAAACATATTTGTTTTTTCAAGGTCACATAAACAAAATATAGCATATGATAATAAATGAAATTAATTAGTTCAATGAAAATAATTGTAATTCGTTCTTTTAATTATTTTTCATATGATTAATTTGTCATAGTATAAACAAAATATGACATATAATAATAAATGAAATTCAATTTGAAGAAACATCATTAGCCATGACTTTACACAATTCAATGTTTTCATGAGTATAATTCTATGATGGAGTTTTGTTATTCAACAAATATTTTTTTTCCAGGTGACATATTCTACAGAGGCACTTCCCCTCATTCTAAGGATGGTACCGAGGGTAAACTCTAGATTCTTCGAGGCACATGTCAACAATTCTTGAATAGATCATATATAACTCATCAACAATCATCTCATTATAAGAAAACATGTCACAAAGTGAGATTTGAACCTAGGTGAAAAGGGTACAACCTTTTCTCACAATCAATTCACTGTTATTCAACACATATTATGCAAAAATGATAAATCAGTCACAATGAAGAGTTACCACATATTATACAAACATAGTAAATAAACACAACTTAGGTAATTTGTCACATATGCAACCCCCTTGATCACCACATTAAGGATATGGAGTATTTTTTTTGAGATTTTATTTGACTCAACCTATTTTAGATACCTTGAATCATTATCATCAAATTCCAAACTCATTATGTCAGTCAAAGACCACACACAACCCCATTTTTAGTTGCATGTGTCAACACACACATGCGTGCTTCGGGCCATTAGCTCTATTAAAATATTGGCTCATCGAACCCATTTGAATCATAAGCCATCAAGCCCATTTGAAGGATCAACCATCAATGGCTTTCAAATGCCCTACCTGATTTTCAGAGGAAAACATATCAAGCTTTCTTCAAAATTGGCAATCAACCACATTTCAAAGTCGTGCTCAATTTGAAAGAAAATACCATCAAGCCTTGTTCAAAATTGGCTATTACCTACATTTAGAAGTTGTGTGTAATTTGAAGAAGAAAGGCCATTGGACCTTCATCAAAATTGGTCATCGACCACATTTCAAAGTTGTGCTCAATTCAAAGGGAAAGACCATTGGGCGTTCGTCAAAATTGAATTCAAAGCGAAAGACCATTAGAAAATACACACTTTGAAAGATACACTTCGAAGAAGTGACAAACAAGATATATGTATGTCAGGTATTTTTGAAGTTTTTCTCAACTTAAAAAAAAAACAAGGAAAGGAGGGCGTCGAGCCTTCCTCCAAGACCTAAATTGTAATGCAAAAGGCCTTTGGGCCCTATTTCAAAGTTATCAACAGAGTCCAAACTAAAATAAATAGGCTTGTGGGATTCAAATATAATTTGAAATTATAAGGTTTTAAGGCCTATTCAAAGGATGATGCTTTGTGTTGGCATTTTCCCTACAACCATGCCAACACATACAAGTATTTTGAACTACTCAAGTCCCCAATAGCTCAAATTTAAAGTACTCAACATAAGTTGGAAGCCAATACTTTAAAGATATTCAAACTCACTTAAGCGAGCAACTAAGCAATGCAAAAAAACAAGCATGTGAAACTTCCTATA
>SNQJ01S0035793.1:15087-42867 GCA_010110895.2 Picea sitchensis | reverse complement strand
TATATATATATATATATATATATAACGCAGTCATATTGAAGGCAATAGTGGCCATTCCAGTTAACAACTGGTTGTCCAAAAGCCACATACAATCGATGCCCAACAAGAGAGATTCGGTATGCTACCACACAGTTGCTATCAAAATGATAATGCTGCCTAACACTATAAACATTGGCTCCTTGTTATAAATTTCTCCACATAAAATCGTACACAAAAATCGAATTGTAGATCACAATCATCAAGTAAAAATGAAGTCAATAACTAAAGGATATTAGTCAGTAAAATAAAGAATCACAATCCATATCCCAAACCTACGCAAAGATTAGTGTAACAACGCGGAAGCATAAAACAATAAAACACAAGCAACAGTAAGAGAGCGCAAAGATCCAAGGTTAATCCCTTGAGGCGCAGAGAACCAAACCAATGCAAAGATAAACCAGCAAGGACACAAGGAAATCCATACGCAAAGGTCTTTGTTAGATGTTGCAAGTCAAAACAATCAGCCAAGCACAACAATGGAGGTAGAAAGCTAACAGGAACGTCCTTCGCTCATCATCCATGCACAAGAAAGTAGGGCATTGAGATCCATAGGTCTATTAACATCGAAGCGACGACCGTAGATCAGGCTCCTGGCTGACGTCTCATGCGAGGACTGATGAGCTAAGGACAAAAGGAAAAAACAACCATAATCATCACAAATCAAACACCAAAGGGAAATCAAGACATGCCAAAATTCGAAGGCCAAGGGAGTCAATCAAACATCAAGCTAAAGGCTAAGGAAAATTCAGTCATCAACTAGAATGCGAAGACAATCAATTTCCTTACCCAATTAAACATCCAGATCTAAAGGCATAAATCATACTAACAATCTACCATGCAATAATAAAGAAAGTGCATCGTTGCCCAATCACCAGCTTTGAGTTGATGTCTCGTGCGCCCCATGAAACTCTCGCTTGTCGACCGTTGAGACTTCACTGATACCTCCCAGCCAACACTAGGGGCGCTCTGGTACCTCCCAGCCAATGTTAGGGGTACTCTTCTTCCCCCTTAGCCCCCCGAGCCGCAAAGGGGCCATGCACACTATCCATAGATTCAGCTAGCTCCCAACTCGCCTCACAAGGCCGAGCTACCACTCCTCACCAAGCTGGGTATCCCAACTCCCACAAGCTAAGTCAGTCAACTATATATTTATGCAGTGTAATGTTACGCAAACATAAGAGGTCATTCATTCTTCTCCTCCCTTCATTATATAGAGTTTCCAAGTCCCTTACTTCCCCAAATCCCATTTTATTTAATGTTTAATAAATTAATTCATAAAATTTTCTCCCCGTACAAGTGTCACCCATCCCCTTCATTCCTCCAAAAACTAATTTCTTTAATTAATTATTTACCCTTATTTTCCTCACCCACCTAGGGTCACTCCTAGAATCGCTCCTAGGTGTCCCCAAATTCCCTTACAGGTTTTAATGACATTCTCCATTATTATTTGCTACTTCAGTTTTAAATTATAAAGTTCTTAAATGGTAGATACCTTACTAAGTTTGACTTTCTGCTTTTCCCCTTGTGTTTCCCTTTTCTTTTTATGTTTCCCTCTTTTCCTAGTTTCCTAATATTTTAGATTTTCCCTCTTTCCCCTTTTCATTTAGATCTCAATTTTGTAGGTGTAGAAATTAACTTTTTCCCTTTTCCTTTTTAATTAATAAACTTTAAATTACCATAATATAATAAAACGATTATTTATTTTATTTTTATTTTTATAAATAAATAAATAGATATATATATATATATATATATATATATATATATATTCTTTTTTTTTTTTAAAGGATAGAGAAAATTCTGTCACTAGTATAATTTAGACCTAGACATTAATTTTCGTGTTGGGCGACATTTTATTAGGGAAATTGTTTTAAAAATTTATTATCACTTTATTAGTCCTAAGGCCATCTAGGTTCATTATTTTATCATTAACCACGCGACAGGCCCTTCAGGACGCCCAAGGTGCTCCAAGGGTGCCACTCACCTCATATGTTTCCTTTGCGCAACGTGCCCTTCAGGATGCATGACATGCTCCAAGGGTGCCACTCGCCTCTTTCCATTTTTCTTGCGCGACGTGCCCTTCAGGATGCACCACGTGCTCCAAGGGTGTCACTCGCCTCTTGACTGACTTGGTAGACATCAAAAACCCTAGAGTCAATACTCCGCCAGGTGAACTTGTGGGAGACTAAGGGCCTCTAAGGAATAAGGCCCCTGCCTTATTGCGCGCCCCTTAGAATCATCGTGAGTGACTATCGCAGTCTGCCCTCATAGCATCGTGGGTCCTCTCGAACCAGGTAATCGTTAACCTATAGTTCAAGACACAGCAATAGTGTTAGTAGGTTGTAGCAGGGTTGTTGTCCACACCTCTCCCTCAACATCTATGGTCATCGAGCGTGACCCCTCTACTCCACATGTGAGTCTGGTCAGCAAGCTATCGTCAGCCTGCATCATCAACGAATCATGTGAGAAATATATCCATAATCATATCATCTAATCAGATGCACTAATATCACATATAAAAAAATCAAACCGCAATAGTTCACTCCCCGACTCGACCCAGAGTCCAGGGGGTTCCATCGATGCCTCTGCATCCTCGAGGTCCAAAATCCTGCACACTCAGTAAAACCTAGTCAATAGCACCTGTCAATGTCAATGCACCAAAACAACATGTCATCAACCCATAACGCCTCATAATCAAAATCAAATGTTTTCTAGTATAATAATCCAGATCACTTGTGAGCAAGTGTCCTCAAAGAATAAGTTCGCTCAGTGCACGCAAGAGCGAGATGTTACATGCAATAAAGAATTAAAGGATAACATAAAATTAAGATACTATAACGAGACAATTAACCCTACTCTAGAAGATCACAATTATCTCTTTTTTCTAACTAGCATACCAAAGAACAGTAGCATTGCTAAAATAGTAATGAACTCTCATGAGCTCCATAGTGAAATAGGGTGTTGGACAATTCCTAAAACACCATGGCTTGAAAGAATTTGCCATCTTTGGTGACACTAAGAGGGTTGAATATGGAAAACACTTTTTCATAGAATGTCCTATGCATACCCAAATTAGATATCAATTTCAAAATATTTGTTTCAATGCCGACCTTCCTAACATTTTAACTCGTCAAAACTATGGTGATTTAGGAATGTTTCTTTTAAATCTTTTCGAGCACACACAAACTCTAAAGAAAACCACATAATTCCTCATCTTTTAAAGTCCATAAAGCAAAGTTGATCTCAATGGATGTTAATAACCATCATCCTACATATAATTCCAACAATTTTATATAACAAATAAAAACTATTTACGTATTTCAATACTCCCTTCTATCACTCTTGTGTTATATCATCTTATTTTTGTGTTATATCATCTTATTTTAGTTGATAAATACATTGTTCATCAATTTAATCTAATACAAGAGATCCTCTCCACGAAAGTTCCTATTCCATTTTTTATTTTAATATCTTATACCCTATTCCAATACTGAATACTCTAATAACCCAAATGACAACTTCAATTAACCAAAGCGTAATTCATAAAACATTTATTTTGGCACAACTCCATTTCGATACGCCGATATCATTCTGCCTACTTCAACAACTCAAGTCGGCAAACAGTAAACACCCAAAGAATCCACTGCATTTATACTTGATGCCTCAATCCATTAATTCTACGATCCTATATCAACTGCCCGTAGACCCCCGTGGCTGAATGTTCCAATCAGATCGCGTAAGCCAAAAGCAAGTAATGAGCACCCTCGGTGGGGGAATATTCTGCGCTGCTTAGCCTTACGCGTAAGAAACCGTGAGGCAAGCCTTCTGTACATCTCGTACAAGCAATTTTAACAGGAGTTTAATATAGGGTTCTCAAATCGCTTATTGTCTTGTATTTATCCTAATTTGGTAGATGGAAAATTGTTGAAATGGTAAGTTGTATTGTTAAAATTGTAATTTTAAATATTTGAGTAGATTTAAAGTCTTGAAATTATTCTTATATCACAGTTTCTAATGTCGAATTATTCTAATATCACAGTTTGTAATTGTTGAAATCATAGTTTTACATTAAATTTAAATTTTCAACTAATAATTTTGATCACATTAAGAAGAAGAATAACAAATCAGCAAAAAAATGGCTCCATATCCCAGTATCTTTTAGGAGGTTTATTGAGATACATCAGGTTTATTTAAAATATCCAAATAATAATTGTTTTGTTAAAATCCTGTAAACTAATATTTTGGGCAGAAAGCTGTTATTTCAGATTTATTGAGATACATCAGGTTTATTTAAAATATCCAAATAATAATTGTTTTGTTAAAATCATGTAAACTAATATTTTGGGCAGAAAGCTGTTATTTCCATGTTACAAACAAGATTTCCAAAATCTTAAACTACCAGTGTGTGTTATTAGATAAAAATAACTTTGGATCCAACAAAACACATCCCAACATAGAGAACATTTAATGTTATATAACCAGATGCTTATTACTAACGAGGACAATACACCAAGCTATAAATAAACAACGAATACATAATATATTAAATAACAATTAATAATTCACATTTTTTCAAATAATTTAACCTTCAAGCATTATATTTTTTGAAATTTTATATTATAAATTCATTTTAATTTTAATTTTTATTATAATATTTTAATAATGTAATTTTATATTAATTTATGAAATAGTTATATCTGAATGCATTTTTGAATATATAAATGGATTAGAAGTGTTGAAAAATCCTTAAAATATTCTGGTTATATACACTTAATCACCCAAATCTTCAACTCCAATGTTTTCTCACCAAATTTCCAGCAAAATGAAACAGAAAAAATCCAAAAAAAATACCAAAACCTACATTTGAAGGAATACCATTCCATATTCAAATTAGCTGATTCATGTTTATATATACATACTTTGGTTTCTAAAAAGAGAAATCAAACAAGAAATATATGGATAACCAGGTGTTTATTGTTTATGGGCAGGAAATGTTTATATATACATACTTTGATTTCTAAAAAGAGAAATCAAACAATAAATATATGGATAACCAGGTGTTTATTGTTTATGGGCAGGAAGCGGGGCGAATTATTTATTAAAGGCAATTTCGAGATTATCAATTTTTATTGCTGAAAATTTAACCTGGAGATTACTAATTTACAAATTAGTACTAAGCGAACGGGCAGATAATTTGTACAAAATAAAACTTCAAGTATCCCTTCTACAGTGCCAAATTAGTCTAACCAATAATTAGTTTAGCAAAAATGTAATCTACCAAAATGTTTAATGAAGTCAGGGCTTTGCTAAACTATTGTACTTGAAAAGAGAACTTTGGTTATATCGATTCTCTTGAAGACAAAAAAAAACCAGAAAACCTCTTATATTGAATTAATGACCTGTAAAATCCATGCTTAGTATATTAACACGGACTTGGTTCAAAAAATAATACCGTTGCTACAATCCCACAGGTTGTCAAAGGGTACATACCGTAAATGTAACCAGCCAGGTCTCGGTATCTAATATGACGGTGGAGACTCGCAAGTGTCAAAGATTAATCATTTCACCGCTTGGATAGCGGCGGATAGGTGGCCGTCTTGACCCTTCAAGACTTCAAGATTTAATTACTCTAAACGGTGGCCGCCTTGACCCTTCAAGACTTCAAGATTTAATTACTCTAAACTTTGAAAGGCAACTAAATTCTACCACCGCCTTCATTAAATTTTATCGTTTCTAAAATCACAGATTGTAATAGTGGGGTGATCTGAAGAATCACATTTTTTTAATAGAAGTAGTTTTTAAATTTTCTCTATGGATTTTATGTTTATGATTTCATGTTATTAAATTTGTAAACTCATTTCATTCCTTGATCGAATTCGTTATATTGATTTCAATTTGATTTAACGCAATAATTATTTTGATTTTACCGATTGCAAACCTCGTCCCATATTTATTCGGAGTTTACTTGTTTAAAAGTGTCTGAAGTTATTTAGTTTTTTTAAAACTCAGAACCTAAAGTTTGGACCCAAAGCGTGATTGCATTTCGCATTTCGGGTATAGTTGTTTTGTTTTTACGTTGGGTATTTGTAAATGTCGAACCCTGAATTCAAACAAGCCTCGTTTCACATTTCGGCAATAATTGTTTTTCTTTTTTGTGTTAAGTGTTCGTAAGTGCCGAAACCATTTCGCGATTCGGAAATTGTAGTTTTGTTTTGTTTTGCATCGAGTGTTTGTAAATGTCGATACCCGAATATCGATGTGCCTCTGTTTTTTCACATTTGGTATCAAAATTGTCAGTCTATCCTGCAGAGCATCCTGTCAATTGCTCATTTCAGCGTAGATAATTCTTGTTTGTGCCCAATTTCACTTTCCTATTTTTCTGTGTGAAAGTTTATTTGATTTCTTTCAAATTTTTATAAATGGTTGCGTCTGGTAGTAATTCTTCTCAGGTTCAGGTTTCTATTCTGAGCGAAAAGTCATATGATTCTTGGTATATTCGGATGAGCACGATTTTGCGCTCTCAGGATTTGTGGACTTATGTTATTGATGGTTATGCCGAGCCAGTTGATGTTGCAGTAGAATTGGCTCTATCTAATGCTAACCGTGTTTTGTTGAAGGAAAACAGGTAGAAGGATAACAAGGCTCTTGAATTAATACAGCAAGGATTAAATGAATCCATTTTTATGAAGATAGCTAGTGCTGCATCTTCGAAGATGGCTTGGGACATTCTTGAAACCTGTTATCAAGGAGTGTCCAAGGTGAAGACAGTCAAGTTGCAGAATTTGAAAAGGGATTTCGAAAATTTGAAGATGAAGGATAATGAAAGTGTTGATACTTTCATGACTCAAGTAATGAGTGTTGTGAACCAGCTCAAGCAGTATGGAGATGATGTTGAGAATAAAAGAGTTATTGAGAAAGTGCTGAGAAATTTACCCAAGAAGTTTGAGTCTGTTGTTGTTCCCATAGAGGAATTTAAGGATTTAAGTCTAATGCAAATTGATGAGTTAACTGGTTCTCTTGTTGTTCATGAATCTAGGATGTCTAGATATGAAGAAGGATCATTGGAGCATGCTTTCAAATCCCACCTGCATGTTACCAGAGGCAGAGGCAAAGGCAGAGGAAGGTTTTATACTCATGGAAGAGGAGGTCGATTTTCTGGTCAAAGGGACAACAGAGCTGAATCAATGTCTGAGCAGAAGTCCCAGCAGAATCCTCCTAATTTAAGAGGGAGCAGCAACAAACCCTCGCAGCAAGAAAATCAGAGGTATGATAAAACTAAAGTACAATGTTATTATTGTAAGAAGTTTGGGCATTTTGCTAACAAATGTTGGAAGAAANAGAAGTCCCAGCAGAATCCTCCTAATTTAAGAGGGAGCAGCAACAAACCCTCGCAGCAAGAAAATCAGAGGTATGATAAAACTAAAGTACAATGTTATTATTGTAAGAAGTTTGGGCATTTTGCTAACAAATGTTGGAAGAAATGGGCAGATGTTGAAAAGCAGTCTGCACATATTACAAATGAGTCTGAGGATCATCAAAATCCTATGTTTTTTACTTGTAATGTCACTCAGGAAAGTGAAAATGATATTTGGTTTTTGGATAGTGGTTGCAGTAACCATATGACTTGTAATAGGGACTTATTTTCTTCTATTGATACTACTATTCAGTCTGAAGTAAAACTAGGAAATGACTGTAAGGTTACAGTTAATGGTAAAGGTGTAGTTTTAGTTTACACTAAGAATAATCAGAGAAGAAATATTCAAGATGTTTATTTTGTGTCTGGTTTAAAATGCAATCTTATTAGTGTTGGACAGTTGTTGGAGAAAAAGTCCAGAGTGATCTTCAAGAACAAGGTATGTACAATCTATGATAAATTACCCAGCAAACAGTTGATTGCAAGAGTTGAGATGACGAAGAATATAATGTTTCCACTTGTTATGAGAAATGATTTAAGTGGTTCTTTGAATGCTTATAAAGCTATAAGTTTAGATGAATCTTGGCTATGGAATTTGAGATATGGTCATCTATATTTTGGTCGCTTAGATTTGTTATAGAAGAAGAAAATTGTAAAGGGGTTGCCATGTATTCAGCAACCTGCAAGCTCTTGTGAGAGTTGCATACCTGGAAAACATCATAGAGAGAAATTTGTTTCAGGTGTTTCCTACAGAGCAAAAGCTCCATTGGAAATTGTCCACACAGATTTATGTGGACCTATGCAAACACCTTCTTTAACTGACTGTGTTTATTTTATGACTTTCATTGATGATTTTGGTAGGAAGACTAGGTTGTATTTGTTGAAGAAAAAATTTGAAGCCTTTGAAGTTTTCAAGAGGTTTAAGTCTATGGTTGAGAATGAGAGTGGTTGAACCATTAAAATCTTAAGGTTTGACAGAGGAGGTGAGTATAAGTTGAATGAATTCATTGAATTCTGTGATCTTCATGGAATTAAGAGGTAGTTTACTCCTTGATATACTCCACAACAGAATGGAGTGGCTGAAAGGAAGAATCAGACCATCATGGATATGGCTCGAAGCATGTTGAAAGAGAAGCATATTTCAAATGAATATTGGGGAGATGTGGTTCTTTGCTCTATTTTTATCTTGAATAGAAGTCCGACCAAGACCATGAGGGATCATGTACCTCAAGAAGCCTGGGATGGTAAGCCTTGCAATGTTTCTCATTTCAGAATTTTTGGATGTGATGCATTTGCGCATGTACCTGAAAAAATGAGGAGGAAGTTGGATGACAGAAGCGAGAGATGTATCTTTGTTGGATACAGTGAAGAGTCTAGGGCATATAAACTCTACAATCCCATCACCCAGAAATATGTAATCAGCAGAGATGTTCAATTTAAAGAAGATGAATCTTGGGATGGAAGTATTGACAAATCAATTTCAGAGGGAGTTGTGTTACCCCGTGAAGATGATGATGGAGCTAAGAAGGATGAATAAGATGGACATATTGTTCCACATGAACATACGCCTGCAGCAAGAAGTCCAACAAGGCAAGCACCAAATTTAAGCCCATCTCAATTTAGAACACCAAGAACTCATGAGTGTGGTGAGCCATCTGGACATGGTGGACATCAATAAGATTCACAGGTAAGTAGTGAATCAAATCCCACTTTAGCTTCATTAAGAAATAGATTTAAAGGACAAAATACTAGAAGCTTAAGAGAATTGTATGATCAGAATGAAGAAGTTGATCAGATTTCAAATTTTTCATTAATGGTATGTGATCCTGTAAGTTTTGATGAATCTTCTAAAGAGGATGTTTGGATAAAATCAATGGATAAGGAGATTGATTCCATTGAAATAAATAACACTTGGGATTTTGTAGATTTACCCGAAGGTAAGAACAACATTGGTGTTAAGTGGGTTTATAAGACTAAGTTGAATGCAGATGGTGAAGTTGAAAAGTACAAGGCAAGACTTGTAGCTCAAGGGTTTAGTCAACAACTTGGTATTGATTACAATGAAACATTTTCTCTTGTAGAAAGAATTGACACTGTGAGGATGGTCTTAGCTATTACAGCTCAGAATAAATGGATCATGCATCAGATGGACGTCAAGTCTGCATTCTTGAATGGATATTTGGAAGAAGAGGTTTATGTAAGACAAACTCCAAGTTATGAGATTGATAAACACAAAGATAAAGTTTACAAGTTAAGGAAAGCTTTATATGGATTGAAGCATCCAGAGTTTGGTATAGAAATATTGAAGAATACTTGATCAATGTTGGATTCAATAGAAGTCCAAGTGAACCAACTCTGTATACAAAGGTAAACCAGAAAGGCAAAATTTTGATTGTCTGTTTGTATGTTGATGACCTGATTTTTACTAGAGATCTATCTGTAGATGATTTTAAAAATGCCATGAAAACAAAGTTTGAGATGATTGATTTAGGATTGATGAAGTATTTTCTTGGAATTGAAGTGGATCAGTCTGATGATGGAATTTTCATTTGTCAAACTAACTATGCAAATGAAGTATTAAAAAGCTTTAGAATGTTGAATTGTAAACCAGTTGCAACACCTATGGCAACTGGTATTAAACTTAGCAAGTATGATGAGGGATCATATGTTGATCCAACTCTCTATAAGAGGCTGGTTGGAAGACTTATGTACTTAACAACAACCAGACCTGACATTATGTTTGCTGTGAGTTTGATTTTGAGATTCATGGAGACTTTGAAGAGTACTCATTGGCAAGAAGGAAAGAGGATCATGAGATATGTTGTTGGAACAACTGACTTTGGTATCCAATACACATCAAGTTTAAACTTTGAGCTAATTGGATATACTGATAGTGATTTTGCAGGTTCCATTGATGATAGGAAGAGCACATCTAGGTATGTATTCAGTCCTGGATCTGGAGCAGTGACTTGGGAATCAAAGAAACAACCCATTGTGACTATATCTTCTACTGAGGCAGAGTATGTTGCAACAGATGCAACTGCATGTCAAGCTATGTGGATGAGAAGGGTCTTGAATGAATTGTTGCATGACCAGAATGATGCAACCCAAATTGTTTGTGATAATAAATCTGTTATTGCACTGTCAAAGAATCATGTTTTTCACAAACAAAGTAAGCACGTTGATACAAGGTATCATTTCATTCGAGAGCTGGTAAATGGCAAATAAATTTATGTTAAGTTCTATAGATTTGAAGAACAATTTGCATACATATTTACGAAACCTTTGGGAAATGAATTGTTCAAAATTCATAGAAAAAATATTGGGGTCTGTAAGCTGTAATGCATTGTTTACAACAATTTTGTTTCTATTTTTGAAATTATTAAGAGGGAGTATGTCAGAGATTAATCATTTCACCGCCTGGATAGTGGCGGATCGGTGGTCGTCTTGACTCTTCAAGACTTGAATATTTAATTACACTAAATGGTGGTCGCCTTAACCTTTGAAGGCAATGAAATTCTACCACCGCCTTCATTAAATTTTATCGTTTCTAAAATCGTAGAGGCAATTGGTCTTAGTATAAATAAATGAAGAACGGATTGTAATGGTGGGGTGATCTGAAGAATCACATTTTTGAATAGAAGTAGTTTTTGAATTCTCTCTGTGGATTTTGCGTTTATGATTTCCTGTTATTGAGTTTGTAAACTCATTTCATTCATTGATCGAATTCATTATATTGGTTTCAATTTGATTTAACGTAGTAATTATTTTGATTTTACCAATTGTGAACCCGGTCCCATATTTATTCATAGTTTACTTGTTTAAAAGTGCGCAGAGTTATTTAGTTTTTTCAAAACTCTGAACCTAAAGTTGTGGGCCCAAAGCATGATCGCATTTCGCATTTCGGGTATAGTTGTTTTATTTTTAAGTTGGGAATTTGTAAATGTCGAACCCTGAATTCAAACAAGCCTCGTTTCGCATGTTGGCAATAATTGTTTTGTTTTTTTGTGTTAGGTGTGCGTAAGTGCCGAAACCATTTTTTGATTCGGCAATTGTAGTTTTGTTTTGTTTTTCATTGAGTGTTTGTAAACGTCGATACCCGACTGTCGATGTGCCTCCATTTTTTCACAGCAAGAAGGTAATTTGCATAAAAAGAAATAAAGGCTGCTACTATAAATCCCACGATTCCTGCCACCCTTCCCAAAGGAACCATGAAAATTATTTAATATCATAATACATACGCATTGCTCATTGATGCTATCGGGATGAAGCCTACTCGATACCAAGGATTTAAAACAATTTCAACACTAATTATTCACTTACATGTAAGTGTTTGTCAGCTGTAGAATCAGTTTGTATCAAAGGAATTATCGACTTACCCTGACTTATGCAATGAGATGTGTTCGTGGATTCATTTTTGGTCTCCTCAATATATTCTGTGAAATTCTCTTCAAGTAGTAGTCTTTCAGTAGCTGAATTCTCCATGGAGGGAAACCAAAAACAAGGCAATTTCAAATTTGTGTAGACAATTTAAAATTTCTGTGAGAGGTCAGGGGAGGGATCATAACCTCAAGATTCCTCCAACAATCACAGAAATCTATAAATCGTATTTTTGGAGGACAATTGTGCTTCTATAATTACCTTGATCATGGATCTACAATCACGACAATCTATACATGGTATTTTTGGACGACAGTTGTGCTTCTATAACTACGTTAATTATGGACCTACTTTGTGTTACAGATGGTAACCTACACTAGGGTTGAGAAATCCATTTTAAAATATGGCGAACCATAAGCGCCCTGCTGGAAGCAGGGTGTGTGCAGTTGGATCCAACAGCTGGCATCTAATCATGTAGAACATTTAATGCCTTACAAGTCAGATTATTGTTTTCTAGTTCAATCATAAGCATCTTGTTGTATCGTATTAAATGTCTAGTTCAATTATAAGCATCTTGCTGTATAGTATTCAACGCTATGTATTTTTTGTGTGGGCTATTGGATCTAAAATTACTTTAAAGTTCACTTATTTTATTACTTTAAAGTTCACCTATTTTATGGTTAAAGTAGGTTTGATATGGGTTGTTGAATCCAAAATTACTTAAAGTTGTTTAAGAAAACACACAATGCAATGAAATTGTTCAACTCTTCTCCATATTCAAAAGAAAAAACTAAAAATGCAAATACATAGAATTAGATATTTTTGTAGAACACTTCATCATTCACCTACCTAATAAATGCTTATTCATATATCTCATTTAAGTGTATTTATGATGTATATCAGCCATCTACTATAAACTTGGTCAACTAATGGGAGAAATTACTCCATTTAACACTCCCCCTTAATTTCGATCATTACAAAAATCATCACAAAATGCCTAAGTGTTGTCTCTGAAATTCAAAAGTATTTATTCCCAAAGGCTTGGTGAAGATATATTCTAATTGTTCTTTCGAACAACGAAATTGGAGCATAATGCTACCATCGTTGGCGGGTTCGTGAATGAAATGATAACAAGTGTCAATGTGTTTACTCTTGTGGTGAAACACATGATTTTTAGATAATGCAATTGTTGAACTGTTGTCGCAAAATATAGGAGTTGGCTCCTTCTCTTCATGTGTTAGATCACTAAGGATCTTTCTCAACCAAACTCCATGAAATGATGTTGAAGTTGTTGCGACATACTCTGCTTATGTTGAAGATATTGTAATGATGAGTTGTTTCTTAGAAGCCTGTGAAATTAAACATGTACCCAACAAAAATGCGTACTCGAAAGTACTTTTCATATCTTCAACGCTACCTGCAAAATTGTTATCTATATATCCCACAAGTGAATCAACTTCTTAATTGGAATACCAAATTCCATAATCTATTGTACCTGCAATATACCTCAAGATTCTTTTTCCAACTTGTCAATGAGAGATTTTGGGATTTTCCATAAATCTTGAAATTAAGCTCATTGGATACATGATATCTGGTTGGTTAGTTGTAAGATACATGAGGCTGCCTACAAGCCTCTTATATAAAGTATAATCAATTTTTTTTCCTTCATCTTGTTTACTTAGTTTTGTAGTTGTTGCAATTGGTGTATCTGTTGGCTTGCATTTATTCATTTTGAACCTTTTCAAAATGAATATGCCATATTTTTGCTGACAAATGAAAATTCATTTTTCATATTTCTCAACTTCAATTCCGAAAAAATATTTCATAAGACCAAGATCATTCATTTCAAATTCACTTTGGATGGCTGCTTTGAAGTCATTCAACAACAAATTTCCTGTATAAATCATCTCATCAACATAGAGACAAAATATCAAAATATTACCTTTCTGGTCTCTTTTGGTGTAAAGTGTGGGTTCATTGTTGCTCCTATTGAACCCATTGTTGAGCAAATAGGAATCAATGCAATTGTACCAAGCTCTTGGAGCTTGCTCCAAGTCGTACATTGTTTTCTTCAATCTTTACACTTTGTACTCTTTACCTATGATTTGGAATCTTGGTGGTTGATCCACATAAACTTCTTTCTCTAAAATGCCATTTAGAAATGTTGATTTAACATCCATTTGATAGACTGGACATTGTTTTGGGCTGCAATTGCCAAAACTACTCTGACAATATCCAAACGTGCTACCGGAGAAAATGTTTCTCCATAGTCAATACTGGGTTGTTGAGCAAACCCTTTTTCTACGAGTGTTTCCTTGTGCTTCTCTACTTTTCCTTTCCAATTGAATTTTGTCATGTAAACCCATTTAAATCCAATGTTGGTTTTACATGAACCCATTTTTCTTCCTTGAGTGATTCTTCAAAATATATTGGTTGACAGGATAGCAAAGAAAAATGTGCTTGTTGATCCATGTCATTGTTCTACCCATAAATTTCTCTCAAGATTCTTATTTTATGGTTCCTTAATTTTGTTATAGTGGGATATGAATCATTACTAGATGAAAAAGAAGAACTATGCTTTGTTTTTTCTCCTTGACCGTGTACTTGCAATCTTAGAAGTCTTGGTGGAGAAGCTTTTTGTCATGTAGCATCCACCTGTGTATCTTCCTGTATAGAAGGAATCTTATCTACAATTATTTCATTTGTTTGGTTATCCCAAGATTTATCTTCTTGGAATTTCACAGCTCTGCTTATGGTAAACTTCTTAGTAACTTGATTGTATAACCTGTTGATATTATGGTAGCTGCAGGAGGTATTTACCTCCACATGTAAACCTGACGAGAATAGAATATTCTGGGAAGCAAGAAGAAACCCTAATTAGTTGGATAATAACCCTAGAAGACAATTCAACTCAAGAGAATAATTTGTATTAGGTTATTAGCCTCCAAGAGAAGAATTCGGCTAAAGGAAATATTATATACTAAGTAAATAGGCACCCAGAATGAGAAGTTGGCCCAGGCAGTTTGCCATTTTTAGTATAAATACAGGAGGCAAGTCTTCATTCTGGCAGGCATTCTCAGAACTGCAGAAGCAACACTTGTGCGCACTGCAGTTGGCCACTTTGTGTGCAAGTTTGGAGGAGCACTGTCGTTGCAGCTACTGCAACTAGCAGATTTCGGTTTTGGCTTGGACTATCTCTTGGTTATGGTTTGGACTCTCTGATCAGCTCTTATTACTCTTGCTTGGTGCGCTATCCTTGGAGAAAGGTACACCACCCTTTGTTTGGCTATCTGGCCTAGGGTTTGCTTCCGGAATGATTCTCTATCAAGTTTAAGGTGCTCGGGGGTGGCTTCGGCCTATGGTTGGGTGACAATAGTGATATTGTCTATGGTTAAACGAGCACATCCATCATATTCTAACAAGTTATGGGCCCACTCCTCCTTCATTCAGTCTAACCACTAGAAGGGAGCATAACCATAAGGATACTAAACTCTTTAAAGAACTGTCGCTAGGGTTTCTAGCAGAAGTAGTTACTAAAGCACTGTCACTAGGGTTACTAGTAGGTGCAGTTGAAGAAACCCTAACTCTCTCGTTAGTGAAGAGATTGACCTAATTTATGGATAGACTAGTGCGCCCTAGTCTAGCGCATCTGCTAGTACTCTCAGCAAGATAAGATGTCAAGTTTGAGTTTTTGGTCAAATCTAGGGTTGACCAAGTCAAAGAAGACATGACTTACTCTATGAAGTTAGAAAACAAGTTAGAAGGGGCTTCTAACATCAGAGCGTGGAATACAAGGATTGATCTCATCCTTGCCAAGAAAAAAGTGTGGGATATCATGAAAGGAAATATTGTGGAACCAAAGTTTGAAGAAGGAAAAGAGAAGGAACCACAAAACGTTGCAGTTATGGAGAAGTTCAAAGACAATGGCATCAATTTCATGAGTATCATAGTGGATTCTATAAAATACCACTTGGTACCCTACATCTCCCATATTGATTCGTCTAAGAAGATTTACGATGCCCTAACAAACCTCTTCTGAGTCAGAAACATTGGACAAGTAATGAGTCTGAAGAATGAGCTCCGTGACATGAAGATGAATGTTGATGACATCATAACATCATACTTTGTGAGGATCTCTCAGTTAAGAGATCAACTACAAGCTATTGAAGGGATCATCTGAGAGAAGGAACTGGTAAATATAGTACCCAATGGTCTTCCCAAGACATGGGATGCATTTTCCGCAAGAATGAAAAACAAGGAAGGAATATCCTACATTTGAAGAACTTTGGACCTCATTTTCACAAGAAGAATCAAGGATTAGTGCAAAAGAGAAACCTCAAAAAAAATACGATGATCAAGCCTTCATAACAAGATTCAAGAATTTCAAGAATAAAAATAATTTTGGTTCCAGGAAGAAACCAAATCAAGAGAAAGATATGTCAAGAATACAATGGTGCAATTGTAGAAAGTATGGTCACTACAAGAATCATTGTCCCGAGCTAAAGAAAAGGAAGGAGACACACGAAGCATCAGTTGTCAAAGAAAAGGAACCTTCAAAAAAGACTAAGAAGGATGAAACAAACTTCTTCTTCTAAGACAAGGTAACAATACTCTTCATAGTTCTTGTACATATCATGTTTTCTATACATATATTGCATATCTATAATATGTTCAAAGAGAAACTATACCTATGGAAGAACAACAAGATAAGGATTGCTATCACAATGACTACAAGTCAGCCAACACACATGAAAGGATGAAGTACATCAACAAACCCTAGTAACAATTCATGTGGAATATATTACATAAGTAACGACTGCAAGATAAGACAAAATCAGAATCAATCTTGAAGAAACCAAGAAGAAGTAAAGACAGAAATAAGTCAGCAATCAAGAGGAAATTGGAGAAAGACTTATGACACTTTGCAGAAGGCAATAAGGATGCAGACAGAAGCATGTAATTTGTTATATATATTTCCATTAGAAGAGCATGCATTCATACATGAAGCAAGGATTAGGAGGGAGCTAATCCTATGATCCATTGAATATGATGAAATATGTATCCATGGTAGCAACCATGAAAAGCATCCCTGGTTGTCCATCCACATCCATGATCCTATGATGAAAGGAAGAAGTTGGAATCTTCAGGGCATGGAATCTATAGAAAACTTCATGGACCCAATAGCTAAAGAGAAACATGAGGAAGAACATGAAGATTCCAAGAAAAGCCAGAAGAACCAGTCATTGTATCGAGAATCACAAGACTACCAGCCTGATATGAACTCACTAAAAGAAATCAAGCAGAGGAACTGAAAGTTGTTGTGAAGAACAGTGTATGGAAGACTTATGAATGGAAACATTGCGAGATCTAAAACTAGAGGTTCTCCTAGATGGAGGGAGAAAACTATGATGATTGCTTGTTCCAGTAGACCAGGTGTACCACTACATGAGCCATTATATCGTTTGCAATATCCATGGGTTGGAGTTTACATCAGATGAATGCAAAGACTGTTCTCCAGAATAATTGAACAAAGAATGTATGTAGAACAACCTCAAGGATTTGAGGTATACCAGGAAGAAACTCTTGTATGCAGATGGAAGAAGATATTGTATGGATTCAAAACAACTTGGTGCAGAACCTCCAATGAAAAAAAAAAGCGTAGTGAAAAACTACTGTATCAGAATGGTTACTCAGAACTCAAGGATGATGGATTTCCAATCCATGGCAAAGCTCTCATGATGACAGAAGAAGTACCACTTGGATATGTTCCAGTTTGAACCTTGCCACAATGTTATGAGCTAGCAGGAAACAAAAGATGAATCCAATAATGATATACTATATTGATCAAAGCTATATGAAGCCTTCAGAGAAAACCAATGTTCCAGAAAGAATGAAGTACATTGAGATCAAGCATTACATTCTTCGTGTTAAATTCCAGAAAAGAGAAGTGATTGTCCAATATATATATCTCCACGGATGGGCAGATAAGAAGATATTTTGGTAAATCCTCTGTCCAAGATAACAGAGTATGTGTACTCAAGCTGGAGCTCATGGAGACGACTTCCCTATTGAAAAAGGAAGAGATGACTCCCAGGTTGGGAGGGAACACTGATGTGTTATTGATTTATGGAAAGTCATTTTTGAGTTCGAAAAATGGTTCAACATGAGCAATTCCTTTCCAGTTCAGAAAGTGGTTTAGGATTTCTGACGGACATGCATTTTCCAATTCGGAAAATGGTCCAGATCAAACGGTCATTTTCGATGGATTGTTGATGTACCAGAGATAGCCATTCCCTTTGTGGTTAACGTAGGGAATGGTCTAGGAAAATCTCTCTTCTTGATGATCACTCTCAGTAGTGGTCAAGAATACTGGTCAACCTCGTTGAACATTCATTCTTTCGAAGCTCACAGTTGTGAGCAGTTTCGAAGAATGGTTTTTTTTGGAGGTTGGTGCAGGACAGTCATTTCCTTTGGAAATGGTCCAGACAGTTATTCCCTAAGGCAGATTCATTCTCTTCAGGTTGCACTTTGTTTAGTGCCGGAGGAATGGCCCAGATAGGTGAATGGTCCAAGTTCAACAATCAGGCACATACATTCCTTTGGGCAAACTCATTCTCTCCAGGTTGCACTTTGTTTAGTGCCAGAGGAAAGGCCCAGATAGGTGAATGGTCCAGGCTTAGAAATCAGGAGAGTTATTCTTCCTTGCTTGAGAAGAATAGTCCAGAAAGCTCATCATTGATGTTTTACCTTCTCAAGGCAGATGCTCTTCTAGATCTCACAGATGTGAGTTGAAGAATGGCCCAGATGATTCAGTTTATATCATAACAATGTTTTTTGTTCAGTTTGATATCAGATGATATGATTGTTATGGAGACTCTATGTCTCCGAACAGTATATGTATACTACTATGGTGGATGTGTTCCACTAATTATGACTATATGTCACTAATCAAGTATCTGTGTGCTACTTGGTGTGGCAGTGTACCACTGGATTGTAATTGTGTACTACTAAGGATAGACATAGTTGTGTTCTATTGAATGACATTGTTCTGATTGCCTTGAAAACAATCAGTAGTGTTGGAAATGATTATCAGCTAGATGGATGATCAATGCACAAAGATTCCCCAGATGGAAAATGGTCCAGGACATTTATTCTTCTAGGACATATGTCCGGATTAGAAGAATGGTTCTTGTGTCACTTTGTGGAGTGAGTGACTTATCAATTATCATGTCTGATTACTCAGATGGAGTATGGTTTCGAGAGATGATGTAGTTGATGACACTGATAGTGATGATGGTGCTCATGATCTAATCATGAGATAGTCTATACAACTATGTTGATGCTATCGGGTGAATGGTGTGTTTGTGCTCAAGACCATTACCTTCAATACCTCCCTATCTAGGAGGGAGTGTTGATATTATGGTAGTTGTGGGAGGTATTTACCTCTAGCATGCGTAAACCTAATGAGAATAAAATATTCTGGGAAGCAAGAAGAAACCCTAATTAGTTGGCTAATAAACCTAGAAGACAAGTCGACTCAAGAGCATAATTTGTATTAGGTTATTAGCATCCAAGAGAAGAAGTTAACTGAAAGAAATATTATATACTAAGTAAATAGGCACCCAAAATGAGAAGTCAACCCAGGAAATTTGCTAGTTTTAGTATAAATACAGGATTCCAGTCTTCATTCTAGTAGGCATTCTCAGAACTGTAGAAGCCACACTTGTGCACACTGTAGTTGGCCAGTTTGTGTGCAAGTTTGGAGGAGAGTTTTCGTTGTAGCTGCTGCAGCTAGTAGATTTCAGTTTTGGCTTGGACTATCTCTTGGTTATGGTTTGGACTCTCTGATCAGCTCTTGTTACTCTTGCTTGGTGTGCTATCCTTGTGAAAGGTGTGCCACCCTTTGTTTGGATATCTAGCCTAGGGTTTTCTTGCGGAATGAATCTCTGTCAAGGTTAAGGTCCTCGGGGGTGGCTTCGACCTATAGTTGGGTGACAATAGTGATATTTTCTATGGTTAAATGAGCACATATAGCATATTCTAACACAACCTGTATGCTTTAGACTTCTCACTATATCCCACAAATATACATTTTTCACTTCTATCATCAATTTTTCTCCTTATCTCTTCAGGAACATTAGCATAAGATACACAATGAAAATCTTTAAAATGGGAAATGCTAGATTTCGTACCACTCCAGGGTTCTTGAGGGACTTGATTATTCAAACTACTGGTTGGTGACAAATTCAAAATATAAATTGAGCATGCCACTGCCTCACCCCAATATTCATTTGACAAATTATTGACCTTCAACATACTTCTGGACATATTCATTACTGTCTTATTCTTTCTTTTAGCTACTCCATTCTATTGTGTGGTGTATCTTGTTCTAAATTGTCTCTTCATACCATGCTTCCTACAATAAGATACAAATTCTTTGGGGTCATAATCACCTTCTTGATCTAATCTGAGTACTTTAATGTACTTCCCACTCTATTTCTCTTCCACAGATTTAGATTCTCTGAATTTTTCAAATGTCCCTGATTTGTGCTTGAAAAACTACACCCAAGCTTTCTTGCTAAAATCATCAATAAATGTTAGAAAATAAAATCTTCCTCCGATTGACTGATTTTTCATTGGACCAAAAATGTATGTATGCACCAGTTCGAGGTGTTCTTTTGCTCCGTAGGAAGCATCGAGAAAACTATCCCTTTGGTGTTTGGACAAAATACAAATCTCACAAGATTGTTTTTGTTCATTTATAATGGACAAGCATTTGACCATAGACTTCTTTTGTAAAAGAATGAGACTACTAAATGGTAAATTACCATATCTAATATGCCACAACCAAGTCTCATCTGAGCCTGATACATTTTGGGCATATGACTGTGACAAATTAAGATTTCTCAATATCAAAGGAAACATTCTATTTTTGGTGGTGTGTTCAAGATTTTCTTATTGTAGCTATGATTTTCTTACTGGGTGGTTTGTCCAAGATTGTACACTTGGAACCTTAAAAAATGACCATATAAACATGTTTATCCATATGGCTTACACTCATTAGATTATGTTTAAGACCAAGTACATTATAAACATCATGAATATCCTTCTGTTCATATTGCTTAGTCAATATAGAAATTACACCCTTTCCTAAAACATTTTTTTCATTTAACCATGTCTCAATTTAATTTCAGATGTGACAGAGATATCTAAACTAGAAAACAAATCTTTGTTACATGTCATATGATGTTGCAGCCGCTATACAACAACCAAAGATCATGATTGTTGTTTGCTTCTTCTATGACTTGGCATGACAAGAACATTGATTCGGATGTTCCTTCTTCAATGTTGGTAACATTTTCTTTGCCCCTATTCAAATATACTTGCTTCTTTATGCATTCACTTTCGTAGTGACCAAATTCCTTTCAATAATATCACTGGATCCTTGATTTGTCATTCCATCTTGACTAATTGAATTTCTTCCTCTCCTCCTTTAGTTATGAGAGTATATTTGTGGTTGTTCTAATTGTTCACTCCATTCAGAATATTCTGAAGTTGACCTCTCTCATGTTTGAGAGCATCCTCTGCCTTGTCTGCCTCTACTTCTATTCCCTCGACCTCTACCTTTGGCTCTATTTATGGAGGCCTAAAACTGAAACACAATCTCCAAAGATTTATTATTTTGACTCAACCTACTCTTATGAGTTAACACAGATCCCATGATTTCTTCAACTATCAATGTTTACAAGTCTTTCGACTCTTCTATGGAAACCACGACCATATTAAACTTATCAGGAACGCTTTGAAGTACCTTCTCAATGACCTTTTGATCTTGGATTTCTTCTCCATGTGTGTGCAACTGATTGACTATGCTCGTGACATGGGTCATGAAATGATCCACATAATCTGAATCCTTCATTTGAAGAGTCTCAAAACTCTTCCTAAGTATCTACAACTTTTCATTTTTTACTTTATATATGCCCTGATAGGCGATTTCGAGAGTATCCCATGCCTATTTGGCATGATCTGTCGCTGCTTCTTTGGGGAAAATATATTCCTCTAACCCTTGCTAGATGATCCATTGGGATTTGTTGTCTTTTTTCCTGAGTTCTCTGAGAGAATTTTTATGTGCATTTTCCATTTCTTGTAAATCGGTCGGATCTGGTTATGTGAACCCATTAACTACTGCTTCCCAACAATATTCAAACCGGAGAACATTTATCAATGTAATATACCATACATCATAATTCTTACTTGTTAAACTTGGTCCTCATGACAGTATCATGATGCTTCTAGATGCCATGGTTCTACTACTAGTAGTCAACTCCCCCCTTTTTATTTAAATTTTGACGTCTCTCCTTTTTTTGCTTCAATCTAGGAAAGATCGACCTTTAAAATAAAACCCCTTTTTTTGTATTTACCAAGAATTAATGGTCATGGCCCTCAAAATTTATGAAGTGATTAATGGTGGATCAAATAATTTGGGCATACAAATTTTACTAGACTCCCTTCACGAATTATGTCTTTAATAAACGACAATAAAATACTTTTTCAAGCCCCTTTTTTTTAATTCCAAACCACTTTTTAAAAAGAATTTGTTTTTTTGAAATCTTGAAACTGGACTTTTCTTCACGCTTGCTACTAAACTTGCTTTAAAAATGAACCAACCAATTTCTTCAAGGTCACACCTTATTGTATGCACGAAGGTGACCAAACCCACAAAAATTTACCACGTAAGTCTCCTTGTGGTCGTGCCCTATCCACTCACTGGGGGCGACCTAGGGTCCTAGTTGCTCTGACTACACTAGCAGGGGCGACCAACTCCAAAAACTGAATTTTTTTGAAGGTTTTTCCTCAGCTGTTTGCCCGAAAACGACCTTTAAAAATCTCCTCTTCCTGCTCCGGCTTAACCAAGTTCGAAAATGCTCTCAAACAATCTGCAAATTGCTCTCCTATCTTTGAAGAGTCTTAGTCCTACTCCAATACTATGTTCAAGTTAAATCAAAGACAAGCTTATGTAAAACAGAACAAACACACACAATGCAATGGAGTTGCTCAACTCTTCTCCATATTCATAAGAAAAAACTAAAAATCCAAATACATAGAATTATATATTTTTCTAGAACACTCCAGCATTCACCTACCTAATAGATGCATATCCACCTATCTCATCTAAGTGCATTTATGATACCTATCAACCATTTACTATCAAATTGGTCAACTAATGGGAAAAATTGCTCTATTTAACAAAAGTTCACATATTTTATGGTTAACCTACTTTAAAAGGTACAATAAACCCAAAATTCTAAATATTCAAATGTAAATTGTTAAATTCAAAATTCAAAATTATATATTTTAAAAGACCAATAAACATCCCACCTATTTTAAAAATACCAATAAACATCCCACTACAAAGCATCAAATATTCCAACAAACTTAATCATAAACCAAACATGAGAACGAACTATGAACGCACCCAAACAAATCAATATTTCACTAAGTGTTAAATACAAATCAATCATTCAAACTTACCAACCACTCAACGTGTATAATACAAATCCATCATCCCAACTTACCAACCACTAAAGCTATATAATGGTTTATAATGTACAAATTATTTGAGCTTCTCCCAATGCTCTTACAATTACATTGATAAATTAGATTTAAAAAATAAAAATAAAAAGTTTTAAAATATTGTCTTATAATTGTCTTTAGGTTATATTGTAAGCCGTTTGGAGTGTTAAACTTTTTATAGGTTATATTGATCTGTGTAGAGTGTTAAACTTTTAAATTATTTTGATAAAATATTTTGTCTTATATTTGTCTATAGATTATATTGTAATTTGTTTGAGTGTTAAATTTTTAAATTATTTTAATTGTATAATTTTTAAAAGTATAATTATTTTATTAATTTTAATTTTAAATAGATAAATTAATTTTTTTTATTTTTTTATAGGTTAAAATCTTAATATTTTATATGATTTTCACCGTGATTATAAAATTAAAATATTTAATTAAAAAATAATAAAAAATAAAACAATTATTCTAAAATTAAAATCTTGAATTAAAAAAAAAATCTCATAAAATTAAAATTTTTAATTAAAAAAAATATTCTCCAAACAATCTACTTGCCCATCACATTAACTTCCCCTGCAACCCGGTACCGGTGGCAGGACTGGAGTTTATCCCTATAATTTATCACTTGTGATGACGTTTAGATCATATTTTGATTCCTTGATATTATATTTTTTTATTATTATATCACTTTTTCCAGAAGAAAAATTTCACGGATTATATTAAATATATAATTCTTAGCAGCCAATACAAATCTGCATTATCCAGAAAGGATACAGAGAATGCTTTTCCAACAATTACAGCAAAATTACAGCAAAAATCTGAAGACAAACAAAAAGGCTTTTTACAAAAACAATGAAGCCTTTTCAGAAAATATTTTCAGCCAATAGTATACTGTATATATCCGAGCTAGAGACATTAGCAGATCCCACAAGAGCCAAGAAATTCTGATTTGAAATAGGAGAACTGGAGAAATGGAGTTAATAGACCTTGAGGAGTCGACGCTGTCCCTTTACTCCATCAGACCAAAGGTGAAGGGTGATGTATCCTTCTGGTTCTTTTAAAGCTTGCTTTGAAAGTGAATCAGCTTCTTGGTTATATTCCCGATAGATGTGGAAGAATTGTGTGGACTCGAAAGTGTTCTTAAGTGATTCGATTCTATTTTTCCATCCTTCAAGAGAGGACACTCGCAATTCACTCCTATCGTTCAGCCATTCGATAATCACCTTTAAATCTCCAAGGATTTGGATCTTCGGGAGTGCGAGTAGATTGGCTATGTGTAATGTAGCCCAAGCCCCCAATAATTCAGCCTTTGTATTCGAGCCAATTCCACAGTTCAGGAACCATTTGTGTGCCAAGGTGTTYGACAGTTTAATTATGCCACCTGCAYCGCAACAGAGTCCGCCTGCTATTGCAGCTCCATCAAAGCTAGCAACAGGAAATTCAAAATTCTGATAATTTAAACTGGAACGTAGCAAGGAGCGGGTAATAGCTTCCTCGGGCTTGTGAATAGTACCAMGTGCTCGAATCACTACCGAATGAGGAGAGGGGTTTTTGTTATCAAAGGTTGCTGCATTCCTCTCAAGCCACACAAACCAGCAAACAAGGGGAGGTAAAGTAATTGGCACAGATTTATTTGTTGTCCACTTGGATAAACTATCAGTCAAACAGCTTCCGCCCCACTTCTAGATAAAATTTCCTGTGGTGTAAATCAATTTCCACACAGCAATCGTGAAGGAACAATGCAGTAATAAATGGTCAGTAGTTTCACTATCTAGTTTGCACAGGATGCATCTGTTAGGGCCTTCCCAACCTCTGCGCTGGAGATTAGGCCACGTCAAAATTTTATAATTTGCAGCCAGCCACGTGAATAGCTTAACTTTCAATTGCAGATTCCAATTCCAAATGCTCTTTTGCCATCCGGATATCACTTGTCATGACGTTTAGATTATATTTTTATTTCCTGATATTATATTTTTTTATTATTATAGTTGATCATTTAGGATTTTAAATAAAAATATTAATTGTTATAATTAATCATTTATAATTTTAAATAAAATTATTTACTATTGTAGTTAATCATTTATAATTTTAAATTGTATTATAATTATAATTTTAAATATAAATATTGTTGGATGCATATAATTATATTATATACTTAATATATTTGATATTTTCCATTTTTTCATATAAATTATAATTTGTCATTAATTTATAATTATTATAGTTAGTTATTTACAATTTTAAATATAAATATAATTTGTTTCATCTTATTATATTATTTAATATATTTAAATTCCTTTTCAAAACTATTTTATAGTTTTTAGAATTTACTTATAGTTAACTCTTTACAAATTTAAATATACATATGATTTGTTTCATGTTATTATATTATTTAATATATTTGCATACTTTTTCAAAACTATATATTTATAGTTCTTATAGTTCTTAGAATGTGCTTTTGTGTAGATTAAAAATTATTTAATATATCTGCATTCCTTCTATCAATTAATTATATATCAATTAATTATATTTGTAGTTCTTAAATTATGGTTTTGAGTATTCTCAAAACTTAGTTGGTTTTTTAATAAGAGTGATGTTTAAGATGAAGCTATTGAAATTGATTGATGGTTGGGTATTTTTTTTAATTCTTACCCAGTGTCTTATATCCAAGGGATATAATTAAAAGTGTATATTAATTAATGAGAAAATATATTATTATTAAAAAACAAAGAATATAATTAATATAGTATTATTATACAAAATAAAGAATATAATTAATATAAAAATTTGTGGAAAGTGTTATTGGTGAATTAGTTAGCTGTATCCTTGCTTTTATTCTCCTATTCTCCATGTAACTTGAAATTTAAAAAAAAAAACACAAAATATAAAACATAACTTCAAGATCTTCAAATTTAATTTCAACACCCACACTTACATGCCATTAAATAAATTGATTTTAATAGCCACACTTACATGCTGCCAAATCAATTAATTTCGACACCCAAACTTACATATTACCAAATAAATTAAATTCAATTTTACAATTTAAAGAAGAAAAAATAATAGTACTACTTGATGAATGAAAATTTTAATCAATATAATATTTTTTTATTTATTTTAAAAGAATTTAAATAATCAAAATTAAAAAAAAAAATATTATGAAAAAATATTGAAAAATATAATTACCTCTAAAGGCATACACTTATTGTCAATGGACATATTTAATATGTTTTTAGTACTTAATCAGTGTCTGGAGAAGATTAAATATTGTTGGAATATTCTTAGTCGTCCCAATAAATCAATGGTTGTGATTTCAACCATTAACTTCCTCACTATTATAAATACATCCATTTACATGCTTATTTTTTTACTTTTACTTAATCATATTTAAAATTTACTATGATGCCTAGTTGATTACCTCTGAATGATTAACGTTTCATTTTCTAAACAGAGTTCTATCGTTATTTAATGCCCAGGACTCGGTTATTTCAAAGTTCACCAACACAAGTGATTTGTAACTGTGCTAGTTTAAGTCCAAATGGCAAAAACAAAAATAAAAATATTGACATCCTCCATCTAAGACCACATGTTCGTCTAACCCAATCCAAGATATTCTTGAAATCATAAACTATATGGACTCTCTTACCACAATAGTCATATGATTGAGATTTGAAGATTATCCCACTATAGTCATATGATTCAGATTTGAAGATTATCCCACAACAAATAATTCAAACACTAGTGAGAAGTTAGTGACCCATTGGATTCATTTTGTTGCAAGAGCGTTACTTGTGTAAAGAACTAGGATTTTATATTTTATATGTTCAACGTGTATTGTCTACGTTTAGAAAAAATGGACATGTGTGGACTATCTTACCCACCATGATATTGACATGTGGGAAACATGGGCTTCAAGAGGTTGTGGAATGCATAGAAAATGAGACTCACATGTGCCATATACAGACACTACACTCACCATGCTTCTTTAGGTACCCATTGTCATCTTCATTCACTATGCTTTCTGTTGTTCCAGAGTTTGTGTTTTAAGGCTATAAAACACACCGTCTAGGCATCCAAAAATGATAATGCTTTTAAAACAAAGAAACAAAGAAAACTAGATCAGATTCAGTTTCTCAATTGTCTCTGTCTTTCTTCCCTTTGTTCTTGGATAGTTATGTCGCGTTCTATCGCTGCACATGATCGCTCTAACTCGATTCGATTTGTTGTAGTTTGTAAGATAGTGTTAAACAGATTCAATGCAATACTAGTTTGATCTTGTAAACCGGGTTCTATGTTTGGTTGTCTTCCGTTTGGGACTGTCATGGGTGATTGATTTTTTATATTTTTTATAAAAGGGTTTTTAATAAGTT